>JAMPIV010016655.1:0-88083 GCA_024509875.1 Oreohelix idahoensis | reverse complement strand
AGTTGTGTTTGACAGGGGTGCACCATTAATTTTTATGCAGCAGATCAAACATAAGTATGGTCTTTGTTTGCAGAAAACCAACCTGCTGCAAAGAGCACATTGACATGACTTTGTTGCAGGCATACCCTGACTCGTGGGAACTCAACCTGTACAGTGCCTTGGTTATGGTTCTATGCTCACTTAGGGTAGCGTAGAGGATATTTTGTCGCCCCAAATGCATTGCGCGCGTAGTGGTGATTCTGGGATGCATGTTTCACAAGTTGTTGAAAGTCACAATTAATTTAGCTTCCTGCTCAAACTTCTTGCTTAGTTTGATCACTTTACCAAGCTTGAAAGACTTCCTGTGGAATATCTTACGCATGTTAGATCTAGGCTTTTCTGTGTATCTGTCAGCCTTCTGAACATTTAAATTGTTACCAGTTTTAATGTCATGAGATCTAGTTGTATTCATCCATCTTGGTGTTGTGTATTTAAAGGATCTTCACTGATTCTGGTATATCATAGCTCACCAACCACTATGGGAGTAATACAGTGATTTATCCTTTACTGTGCATTCCGGCAATTCTGGTTCTCTATTCTTGGACCTATGTCTGGAAAATGTCTCTCAAGGAATTGTCATTCCTGCACTTTTACCATTCTCAGCTCCCCCTGCTAAATCAAACTTTTTCCATGGTGAGATCTTTCAGTCATGCAATCAACCAAGTCAAAAAATGCCAAAGAAACTATTGTCTGGGGTCAAGTGACTACAAGTAGTTTGCAATGCTGGGTCATCATAATGTTGACACAAACATGTAATATGTGGTTACTGTTCATTGGAGTCTGTGGATGATTTTGCATGTGCACATGATACCTTACGTCTGAAAGAGGTTGATCAACTTCCACATATGTTATTCTGTACCCACATGCCATACAGCTGAGACTGGTCATATAAATGTTGTGCACTTCGTAAAAGTGTTACCCTAAGCATTGTATTTCCAGCACCATTGTATTACCATGTTTATTATGAGGTTACTGGTGCGCATACTAAGAATCCCTCCCCTAATTGGCCAGTTTGAAGGGTTAGTCATCGGAACACTTTTACACAACCTTACTGTCTGGTCGTGTATGTCTCATTCAAAATCAATACTATTATGGTCACTTGGCCAGCATTATGTGTACAATCCTCTTGTGGAAGGACAGATTGAGGCAAATATTGCAGACTTTGGAATGTTTTTTCTTCCCCCCTGTATGACATTATTTCGAACTGCAGGTAAGAAGTCTGTTTAGTGCAGCTACAAAAATCACATGAAAGTATTCAGCTCAGTTTTGAAGTCAGTCAATGTTGTATGACTCTGAATACATCTTGAGAAAGACTGAATAAAAAACTATTCCAGGTGAAGTTGGCCAAACTTTTTGTCAAACATGTATGGCTTTGCGCTACTGAGAATAGATCGATTGAAATCTTATGAAATGATCAGTAATTGTGGTAACTAATGACTGAACCATTTAAGTGCCAGTGGAACACAAAAGATAATGCGATGGACTATTTTGATTAATTTGAAGAACTACACATTGAGGGATTTCCTAGTTGCTAGCATTATCCGGCCATGCCTTTGTTCCTCATATTCCAGCGGTAAGTCCTCTCATAAGGTATGACAACAAAACAGAAATACATAGGACTAGTGCCACTCAGGTGTGTCCTTCTTCATTCTTCGTTCGGTCCTGAATAATGGGACGTTTGGTTGAATCTTCGTCGTCCTTCCTGTGTCCAGTTTACAAGAAATTAAGCTGCGTATATTTGCGCCTTTCGGCTGACAACATCCGACTTCCGCCACTGCATTTTTTTTTTGGGGACCCGGGTTTGCCTATCCCTTTTCCGAAATCCACCCTACTCTCTCAGACAGACTGCAGTGATGCCAGCATGTTGCCAGGACACACCACATTGGAGGTGGCAGTAGTGGTCATTGGTCAGCACTATGGTTCGCTGACCCTGAACGCTACGCACTCAAGTATGAGGTTGCTGACTGCATTCATCTCTCTTGCTTGCCGGGGTCTTTCAGTACAATGAGGCCCCAGAATATTGACAGGCATAATGATGAACATGGGAAGATCTTTGATGCACACAGAATGGCTACAGGACAGAAGGAATGTGGGGACAGGCTAAGAAGACCTTGGCACAGGGAACATAAATGATGGACTATCTTGGCACACAGGAACAAGATCTGGATTGGCACAGGACAGAAGGACTTGGCACAGGCCAGAAGGACTTTGCTTGAATTTGCTGAAGGCCCATGCACCTTGGGGAGCTGAAGTGAGTAATCGAATGAATAAAATCTGGACACAGTTTATGTAATTTAGAATGTGTTTGTTGTGCATGGTGAAGTTATCATTGATGCATCTGATAAATGTTCATTGTTATCGTACATTTCAGTACTCCAGTGGGGCAGACTTGAGTCTTCTCCTCCTTGATGTCTTGAATAAATCAAAGTCACCAATAACAAATGATACAATAAGTGAGTATGCAGTATATGTGCTCTGTATCTCATGTAGCATCATGGAACAGAATAATAAACTTCCATTTGCTTTTTACTACAAATTTGAATTTTATGCAGGATAAATTAATGCAGTTAAGTATTTGTAATTTCATAAAGAGATAATTTTATTTGGGGTGTGAAATTGCATTTAAACTTGTTTTCTTTATTGTGGTAAAAAGATTATTTCGATCTAAGATGGCACTTTGAATCATGGAGCTACTAATTATTCTCATCTTCTTCATGTACCATGCATAATGCAGTAGGAGATCATGTATCACCACAATTTCCTGTCTCCAGTACAATTTATCAATTCTGCTGTTTACTTTTTTCCATGCCACAATGTCAAACTGTTCAGTATTTGCTCTCTTTGTCTTCCCCTATCTCTTTTTCCTTGTTGTTATGATATATTCCAGCTTTCCTCTTCTCATAACATGCCAAAAAAAAGTGGATTTCTTCTTTCTAACTTGTGAAATAAGTTTCCTTTGCGCACTGGCCTCTTTCAGGAAATCCTCATTACTCTTTTTAGCTGTCCATGGTATTTTTAACATTTTCCGTCAAACCACATCTCTGAGGCCTCTAGTGTGTTACAGAGTAAATATTATCAAGGGGAGGTGATCTTGAAAATGTTCAGCGAATGGATTCGATTACGGGTTACGTTGCTTGGTTAAGCTGATGTTAAGTTAAAAATGTATTAGGGGAATTCCCTCGTGTGATCGAGAAGTTTCCAAGTGGCGAACACTGGTCAGTTCAAATCGCGGAGATGTTTTTTTCTCCGAACTGTCTTGAGCTGTGAGTAAGCTCGTGTGACTAGCACACGCAATTATCGAGACTGAGTTGTGTTTTTTAAACAACGGAGTCTCGTGTCTTTTTTGGCGGGTCTAGTGTGTGAACTAAGGGGATTCTGTTTTTTGGGTACCGACGGGAGAGGTCGGTCCTACAGTGTGTGTTTTGAGTATGCCTGCGCAGTGCAAAAGTTAGAGGCGGAAATATTTTAGTAATGTATAATATTTGTTCTCCTACCGTGTTAAATGTTGTAGTGAGTGTGCGTGGGTACATTCACACGCCACAGATACACACATCAGAGGCATGGAATGGTGTAACGGCAGGTGTACTGTTAATGGATGTTTATTACACCACAACACGTTACGTTAACACAGAATACACAGTCACAATTAAGTACAAGTCATAGCAATACAATAATACAGTACTCCAGTCACATCTCCACTTCTCATAATCATTAGCGCTATATAATATTACTACTGGATCCTCTCAGTCTCTTGTCACTACTTTGGCGCCGTTAATGTAGATGTGGATCACTCTCGATAATAAACGATGGCACTGGCTCTAAACTATCATATAGATCCGGTTAGCACCAAAACGGACATCTTCCTCGCCGTGCTAAACTACATCAATGGTGAAATACGCTTTCCGGCAATATTCTCGCTACAGACTGCACTCCCTGGCAACATCTGCAGTAAATCTCGCACTTCAGAAGGTCGTACAAATTTCTTCAACTTGGCATAGGCTGTGAAAGTGAGTCGTGACTCAAGTCGGGCTGAGCCCTAATTAATCAACAACTACTACTATTCATTCTGCCTCTGATTTTCCCCTAGAATCCTGATCTCTTACTGTTTTAGGTCGGAATAGTGATAATTAAGCAGGGCTTCATTTTCACGAGATGGCCATACCACTTTTATTTTGTCTCTCTGTGTATTTGATTGCAGGATTTTTAGTTCCTACAATTTGTCTGACGTCATTATTTCAGTACTAACTTCTCTTTCTGAGCACTTGCTGAAATGTGGGTTTGGCTCCAGCAAAATAAAATGGGTCAACCTATTATGTGTGTTATAATGAAAGGTCTTTAGCAAGTTAGATTTTTTATTATCATTGTAATATTCTCTTGAACATGAAGGTAAATGTATGTAGATTACTGGAATGCATAAATGCTTAAGAGCTTTTATTGAAATAATTGTTAGTTATTCACAGAAAAATTCTGGAGGTAGACAAAAATGATGATTATATTATTAATTAATAAGAATAAACTCAAAACTCGCCAACTTCAAGCACTGCACGCGCCTCCCCCCCCCCCCCCCCCCCCCCCCCCCCGCCAGGGTAAATGTATATCCAAAAAAAAACTACAATAGTGTCGATGCGGAAGGGAAATATTTTAGTAATGTATAATATTTGTTGTGCTAAATCAGAAGCACACCTCCAATCCAACCTACAAGTCTGGAAGGGAAGAGCTAGAGAAATAGAGGGGATAGTCAGCAGCAGCACAAAGAAGATTGAAAAACCATGATGATTCTCAAGAGAGGCCTAAAAGACGTCAGATCATGCTGGGAGAACAGGATCTCCTGGGTGTAGCAGGTCAACAGTTTAAATATATTGGTACTGTAATAGACTGGAAGGAAAGCATCAAAGAAGGAGTTGTCTACCTAACAAGCAGCAGCTGGTAGAATTTTTCCATTGCCATAAACTGAGGATTTCCTCAGCAAAAGAGAAATTGGCAAGAAGTACGAAGTGGCTGCGTGTAGCTTCCCACCTGTGTCCCAGTCTTGGGGGACCTGCAGATGTTAAGTCGTTACCCGGCAAGTGTGACTACAACCCACAAGGGCCAGTTTTCAAACCTCATAAATGAGGTATTTCAGCAAAGGTGGGTCCAAGTAGCAAGAAAGGACATCAGAAAGGTCAGCCCTGCAAGACCAAGAGACATATTGTTCTGTACAGAATACGGTCATTGTAGCCGACGATCTGCTCAGGAATTGAAGCGTGATGTTGCCGGTCATATCCAAATTGTTTGCCTATCACACATAACCAGATTTTTATTTTTCTTTTTGTTGGTCACATACTCCCACCAACCTGTCTAGCATTTCATAAATATTTTGTACGTATCACTTGTTTTGTCACTCTGAATGCACTTAAAAGATGAACTCTGTTACACATTTCAACTACATTTTTCATTTTAGGACCAAAATCACTAAATCTATTGAGGAAGATGGAGTCCAGGTAATGTCCACGAGAGGTTCCACAATATTTAAACATAAATAGCCATCAAATATCTGGTCCAAAAATGATCAATATAAGGATCACATAACGAGGCCATCCTGATTTGCACACTGCGGTTTGGTGTCAACTATTCTGGCAGGTCTTTAAGTCGTTGACGCATAACCTCACTTTATGGAATCATTACCTTTCAGTTATTTTTTCCTGCCTGAGATAATATGATTTTAAAAAGAAGAAAAGTTCATAATAATTTTAAAAAGCATTTTAAAACATTTAGACTGACATTTTAACTGTTGTTTGTTTTGTTGTGCACATCTGATGTAAAATAATATGATGGGCCACTGGGAACATGGAACGTTTCATGCAACATGGGAGGGCATGAAGCTGCACGATAGCACACAAAGCTGGCGTATGCTAATTTTCGGACACACAAACCTCAGCATTGGGCGCAAGAGAGGCTCAAACCCAAGGAAGCTGAGGTGACGGAGAGAGGAAGGAACAACGTCGTGACCACAAAGGCGTGCACCAGGAAAATTAGCTGTTGAGGGCTGTTACTTCAGGGGGGGCAATTCCCCATAGACAGTTTATGGGGACCCTGTAGGGGGCTATTAATTATTTATTATGTATTGTAAAAATAAGACAGATTTTTCACAAAGATCACAGCCACTTTCGTTCTCTCTTTATCTATGGGCTTTCTTAAATTTCTGTAAGTACGCTTGACTTAGTGCAATTTTTATAGCTGTTATCGTTGTGTTGTTTCTTTTGTTTTTGTTTTTTATTGCTATTATTTGTAAGAGACGGCTACAATCTTGGGGGATCCATGTCGGCTCATGCTGGCTTGGCCAGACACTCCTCCTATTATTCTTAATGTCCAGGTTCACTCCCAGTATCAAGGATATTTTTACTGGTCGTCTCCCCTTCATACAGAGAGGTGTTTGAGTTGGCTAAGGAGTCGAGCGCCAGGACTAATCCATATACAGACGTCTTCCACCTCACTGGCCATGGTCTCCACTTCTACGTCCTCGGTCCTTCAAAGATTGTCTAATGTTGTCCTCCCAGCGGACTCTGGGTCGTCATGGGGGTCGGATCCCTGGCTCTTTGTTTACCCATGCAAAGGTGAATTTAATTGATGGAAATAATATTTTTCTTTCAGAAACCTAGTCGTCTAAAAAGTGATGTTTCACCAGGCCATTAGTTGTAGGATTTAAGGGCAATGGTAAAAATCAAACTGATTAAGCTCTAATCTGCAAACTTGGTTTGAGATCTCGTAACAGGGTTAGTCGAGCCAACCTTGAAAAACCTGGGAAAAAAACGAAAAAACTCAATAAAATCAGGATTGAAAAAGCCTGGAAAAATAGCGCTAAAAGCCTTATTTGATCTGGAATTTTCCCGATTCGGACCTGGAATAACAAAAATATACTTACTCATGTCTTTGTCTCCAATTTTTCGGTTATTTGGTGGATATTTTTCCCCTCGTTAAACCTTCTGTTAACAGTAGAATTTTTAATTTCCCATTTTTGCGCACTAAATTCTATTTCAGTTGTTTTCGGCCGGTTTGTGTTCTTTCGGCGATTTGAGTTATATGTTGTGAACGCGCTTTTATTTTCTAGCGCATACTAGCTTGTTGATTACTCAAGAAAGCTACTGGGGGTATAAATATATATTGAGTTTTTAACCTACACAGACCTAAGGGGTCTTTTATTTTTGGATATCCGCCCACTAATATAACCACAGACATTGGTTGAACGGGAAGCGCCTGCCAAAACGAGGCAAAACTTGTCACTCTTCACGCATTCTAAGTAAATAAATTTATTTTGAATGCTTTTTTATTATATTTATGATGAAGAGACAATTTACCGTTCTCCTCTGCAGGGAGTTATAAATTAGGATATGCCTAGGACCTACATGTTTTCAATTTCAGAATAACATGAAATAACCCCCGATACACTGGAAAAGTGGGCATCAACATCTGTCAATCCTGATGTAATTAAGATAAGATGAAAATTACCAATTTTGTGCATAGGCCTATGTTATTTTAAACATTATTAAAAAAAATAATTAAAAAATTTTTTTTCCTTTTATCGAAAAAAACAGAATGGATATACGATAAAAAAAACAAAACCCACAAACAAAAAAATCAAACAAACATAGTAAAAGATGGGGAGGGGGACCCCCGCACCCACTGTGTGTGTAAAGACACACTGATATTGTTTCCAGTCTTAGATATTTAATACGATTTCAACCTTATCATAAGTGTCTTTATAAAGGGAATATCATCTACTTCACACCCTCCCAATTACTATATATTAACTTTTGTTTAGTTAACAATATTTGTTTGATGTTTTATTATTCATTGAGTTCTAGTAACACTTCCCTTGACTTGGTAAAGTACTACATCAGCAATAGGTCCTACTCCATAAGTTATTTTGTGTGTTCCTTTTTTTTTTTTTTTTTTTTTAACTAAGAAATAGAACACAACCCCAAGGAGCGTTTATTTTTTTCCATCAGATAACATCAAAACCACTCTAACCACTACTCTCCACTCGGACAAGTCAAGAAACGTTATCGCACTCTTACTAGCGAGATCTACAAGCATGGACATCTTTTGTGACAAGGAAGAAACTTCAGCCTCGGCTGAGATTGTTGGACTCTTTTTTTACACAGTTGAAAAAGTCAACCCATAGTTTTAATATCACAAATTTTCATACCGAAATACAAGGGATCTATATTCATCTTACTGTGGTAGTTTTTATTAGCATTCTGCTTTATTTCATAAGACCTGAAATTAGATTGGTGCATTTGAAACAGTAGCTGATTATAGGGAAGCAATTTTAACTGTAGCATACTGTAAGATGAAAAAGCAACTCAATAATTGAAAAAGAACAAAAATCATCCTGGGTTTTGTGCGAATGAAGATTAGGCATGCTTGCCGACTGTCATCTGCATGATAACACGAAAAGATTTAACTTTTACTCTACTGTTCACTCCAAAAGATTAATTCCATAATACAAGACAGTTAGAAAGACAAAATTTATTTAGGCAGAACAATTCACAGAAGCAAGTGCTTGCTAAAGGAACAAATACAAGCAATAAGTATGGGAGGTGTCCGACCACTCTTAGCCAACACTATGGTGCAAAGGCTACCATATCACACACAGATTCCCTATTTTCTATATACAATTTCTTAGTTGAATAATGCCACTGGTCATTCGGGCCACATAACCACTAACAACACTTAGGCCAACTCTACTAAAAAAGAGGATTTCAAAGAAAAGAATTCAGGGGATGTCAGTTATGACTCAAAAAAAAAAAAATTGAACTGCTATTCTTCGGACGCAAATGCTGACACTTTACTCATTATCCTACAAGGGTACACAAAATAATGAAACTTGGATTTTACTTGTAGCCACAACAACACTTTCATTGCATAAAAATTATCAAGGTAAAAGGGCAAATGGTTAAAAACCAGACTGTTTAACAGTGTGTAAGGCTTTGATCGGCATGGGAACTAGACGAAGAAGCCAAGGAACTTAGAGATGTACTGCCAAGATTTGCAAATGTACCCTCTATGCTTTATACCTACTGCTTCAAGTGACTGTATCCGCACCACCTGTCCATAGGCATTAATCAAGTGGATCGTTGACATAAGACTCGTGCGAGGCTCTATTGCTTATCTTCAAACCCCACGTTATTGAAAAAAGAGTGCTACACGTTCAAATAGAGGTACTTATAATACTTTTGTGTGTTTTTTGTCTTCGCGTCGTTTGAGTTAGAGTTTTGTGTTCAATTTTTGTTATATTTATGATTAATCTCTAGGGACTTTATTATTTTTTTGTTTTTCTAGTCACTTCTCTTCTCAAACCATTTACAAACGCTCATTAGTCAGCTGCCCCCCAGAACTGCAGTATAAAAATTCAAAAAAAGATCAAACATGCCAAAATAGTTGTTATTTTTTTTTTTGCATTTTATTCACAATTAAATTCAGACCTCTTTATCGTTGATTAATATACGTGGTATAATCTTTAAATCACTTACGTCATTCAAAGCTTATATTTACTTCATCTTACCATCCATCTGGTCACTAACATTTTCATTGCGATCTGACTGTTGGACACAAATTCTACTAAGAAGATACTGGAAAAAAGACTGTCTGTTTTTTAATCTTATATGAATCTTAAAAAAAATATAAAAACAGTTCTTTTTAACGAAAGAAATCTGCCTATACACCCCTTTGGTAATCGGGAGGAGCTGGTCAATTGCTCCAGGAGTATTGTCGTGATCCGGCAAAGTCATGATAAATGATCTTGAGAAAATAGATGAGGAAAAATTTTAGAGTTTCCCATCCTTGGAAAAATCACGTGCTGGAAACTGGAAAAGCCTGGAATATGCTTTGAATGAAATTATGCTATGGAATCCCTGTCTGTAAATAAGGTATCTATATTGATCACCAAAGTCCAGCACCAAAAATAAGAATTCTTCTACTACAAGATGTCATGTCATTACCTTTTGTAACTATGGCCTCTTTGATAAGTAAGATACAAACAAAAATGAACTAGACAGGAAGTTACAAGGTAATAATGCTTAATTGTAAGACTCTCATTGGAGATCATACTTTACTTAATGTGTGAGACTTCACTCATATCCCAGCCTATCACTTGAGAGTTGCCCACATTGTATTATAGACTGTATTTGGACATTTAAAATATAAAAGCATGAAGTATCCTACTGTGGTTCTCCTTCAGAGAGGAAATTTACCAACAAGCTAGGATATCTTATATCCATCTTCAATGAATGGTGAAAGGCTGTTGCTCAGTCTTGACTCGAATTTCCACAAACAACGACAAGGGTTTCACATCTGAGGTGGATATGTCATTACCAGGCTAGTTTTACAGTTAAGTGATTTTAGTGTGGTGTTTTGTGGATAGGAAAACCCTTAATTTTTGTGGCAAGCACGATGGTGGTCGTTTTCAACGTGTGTGTGTCGTACTGTTGACAGATGCCGAGATCTAATTTACTCTGATACTGAAGTACTCACTATACGCATTATTCAATGATCAATGATCGGAATTACGTCGGGTGTTAATTTTTTTTTGTAAAAAAACTAAGTACTTCGGGTTGCTTATACCTTGTGACGGTATAACTAACAAGATCAGTGGTTTTCTGGCGTTATCCTCTGCATTGTGAGCACATCTTTAGGCTTATAATCGTTACTTCTTTCTTTTCATAGTCGGTGATTTGTTTTTCAAATAACAATTGTCTTAAGTTTAATCTCATTATTGGTTTGGTGATAATTACTGTCTCACACATGGACGATCTTGGAATCGATTTAAGTCCTCAAAAACTACAGTTCTGCCAATTTGAAAAAAGAAACACATAATGTAAAACAGCAACCGTAATGAAACAATACAGCCTCCAACGTGGTTCCTTGTCTTTATTTCATTCAAATGCAACTGGCAGTTGTCGTACTGAAAAGTTCTTTTGTTGTTTTTGTAGCTTTATTCATACAAGACGTTGTGTTCTTCATTTATTATCGTCGATCATCTCTATATGAGCGAATCGGTAATAGCAATGATGTAGTTCTCAGTTTTAGTCATTCTTGAGCGGAACCCATGGTTCAGTCCTGTAAGTTTTTTTTTTTTTTTTATTTTTTTTTTTATTTCTTGTTTTTTTTTTTGTGTTCCTTTTTTTTTTTTTTTGTTTTTTTTTTTTTTTTTCTTTTTTTGTTTTGCTATTCGGCACAATGAAATCACATGTAATTCTTTTTGTCTAGCAAAATTACATTTAATTTATTGGTTTACACCTTTCATTATTGGAGACGGAAGTTGGAAATAATTTTATATTTGTTTTTTTTTCTGTAGGTAATCATATAGTGTTTGCCGAAAAATATATACTGATTCTTGAAAACCCCTTAACGAACACCTGTCTGTTAGTCTGTCTTTTAATGGTTCCATGGGTAAGTAGTGATGCTACTAATGATCTAAACACACTAGTTGAATATTTTGTGTTCTATTGTACCTTTGGCGTTTGGTCGTTTTTGATGCTTAGGAAATTTTACCACTATCAATTATATTCTGTATCGGATTTTGCCAGATTATTCAAGGTGGAGTTAAGACATCTATGTATCTGCTTGGCCGGTGTCTTCGTTGATGGTGGACAGTGGTTGTTTGTTGTTGGTATGGCTCTTTCTTTAGGGCATGACGGCGTTGGTGTGGGTTCTCAGGGGGGGCAGTTGACACAGTGGGTTAGTCAGGATGGACAAGGAGTCTGGGGCTGGTTGGGAGGCAGCGGTGGGATCGTTGTGTGGGGGGTGGGAGGAGCTGTTAGAGGATTAATGGAAGGTATGGCGGGTACGGGTAACTCGGGACGGGGTTTTATTTTTTTTTTTTTGATAGGTATTGCCACGGATTTTATTTTTTGGTAATTTGTCTTTATTTGTGGGGGGAGCGGGAGAGGGGCTCGTGGGCGGATGGTGAGTTTTTTGTTGCGGTAACTGAAGGAAATATTTATTTGAACGATGGCGTATTTTTTTCTTTGCATACTTCTTTTTTTTTTTTGGAGGGATGGGAGACGGGGGAGCGTATTTATTGGAGGGACAGGGGGGGTTTTTTGGGACGCGGCGTTTGAAGTACTCCAGCCCGAACCCATTCAATGGTGGAATAAAAAAAAAAAAACAAAAAATAAAATTGTCTAATAATCTATCTATATACTATCTATTCACTATCTTTTCTATCTAAAAATATTACGTAAAAAAAAATATAAATTCCGTTTAACTGTCAAAATAAGTCTCTCTTTAAAAAAAATTGCAAAAAAAAAAAATCTGTCGACCATAATCGCTGTCATGCCCACTGTAACTATGTCGGTCTGCTATGTTACCCTCGTTAAATCGGACTAAAACACACCCTTTTACGGCAATCTTGTTTGGCGCATGATTACTTAGCATAGTTGACTGACTGGCTGTCATGATTGAGTTCAATTTGCCATTGTATATTCTACGGATCACCAATATTTGCTCATCTCTTTTTCTCTAGTCTTAGATCTAGGAATTCTTTACGTTGTTCTGGAACTCATTTCCTTTCATAAAATGTCAACTAGCAGTATGAACATTACAAAAGTGGATCTAATCCCATGGTCTTATGAGACATATTTAAGTCCTGCTTCCTAATCTACAAATATACTAGTATAAATCTGAGTGCAAGTTGATCTGAAATTGTATTACACACGAATATTTTGAACTTTTTTATAAATATACCCTTGACTTAACAGGTCAGTGTTCACACAAAAAAATTTTGACAAAATCAGTCTCAGTGTTACGACCCAAGTTCCCCCTGTCCCATTGCATACCGGGTTGCACGTCTCTTTCAGCCCCAAGATTAGTATGGTGGTTGCTATTCACGATTTTTTGTGCTCAAAACCAGGTCTTCTTCGCTCTTCTGGCATCACCTCCCACTAATTAATTAAGCTAACAAGTCGCAATGAGATATCTACGTCTTATGACATAGGTTTGTAGTTAGCGAGTTTGACGGCACACCCCATTTGACCACAGTTGAGCTTACTTTAGGCCCACTACTGGACATGCGATCTCTTCCCTTCATGCAAATGCAGACACCACATGGGAGTGCAACCCCTCACGGAATTGTAGTCAATAGTGGACTTGCAGTTTGTAATGCTGCCCTTTCAGTGACACTAGGGATACCACCAATCAGGTTGATGGCCATAATGAAAACCCTGCTCTTTGACAAGTTCTGGTCAGGTGGAAGGATCAAAGCTAATTGAGGAACTGAAGGACATGTAGGCACCGGAGAACATCGTAAGAATAAAAATGGTACTACTGGTGTCGTGGGAATTATTAGTTAGTATACACGATCGCGATGTCAGGATGTACTCATTTGTGACACATCATACCATAGAGATGCGGTACCTGTCCTGGATATTAGTTGCTTGTGTTTATAAATATCTGTATGACTTCTGATGAGAAGTCATAAACGCATGTATATTTTTCATTTATTGGGTTTGTGATATCATTATCATGGAAGACTCATTGGCTGCTTTATGTTAGATATCTATGTGGCAGTTAGGAATGAGTAACTATACATGCAACTACCCAGCTATCATCTATAAGCACAAGCTGCATAAGCTAGCATAGACAAGGAAGGAAGCGATAATTTAATAGAAAAAAAACTGATTGTATCAGATTTTCTACCTTTGACTGTCTTACCATTAAAGGCTTCTAGGCTCGGACATGATGCTTTTGTTAAATCAAAATACTGTCCTAATAAATACCATGACCACCTAATACAGGTGTCGCTCAACCAAAGTGTATTACATTTCGTTGCTGGGGGGGTGGTTTACCTGAGGAACATCTGAATCTTTTTCGAGTTATTCCTCCTCCCCCAAATAGAGCTGTATCTGGAAAGAGAGGTTTTGTTGTTCATCATGATCACTTCCTAAGCGTACCATACCCTTCCTTCGCTCAATGATTACAACTGGTCCAGTTGCACGGTGATACTCATACTGAATCATAACGATTGCATGTGGTCGAGGAATAAGTGGTTAGAATAGCTGTGATGATGCCTGCCCAGAGATAAGCCGATTAAAGGACGTCCCTGCGGTTAGACGGTTCGTTTAGAGGAGGGGCATTTTTGTTTAGTTAGGCCAAGCACATTTAGAGGGAGAATTAGGATCACAGCAGGCAGACAATGCTCTGATAAAAACCGAAGGACACATGTTTGAAAGACACCTTGAGCGCATGGCCCAGGATAAACAATGAAAGATGAATGGCTATATATGAACATATTAGACCTTATTCCTCACGAAACCCACTCGCAATCCCCCCCTCCGGCAAAGCTGACTGTCTTAAAGTTGACAGTGAAACCTGTGCTCCAATTACGGGATTTTGCTGGCAAAGTGATATGTGGCCTCTTTCTGTTGTGGAATATATTCTGACTACATGTTAACAGCTCCTCACAGTTTATGCGAGGCTGGATTACATCCAAATAAGAGGTATTGGGATTACATTTTTGTGAGTTCTTATATTGACTTAAAAAGTCCAATTTCACAGTTGTAATATCCAGGGAGGGGTTAATGCTCTTTTATTAAAACAGAAGTCATTTGAGACATATGTATAGGTCAGATAACAGATTATGAATGAGAAAGCTGGACCAGTTACACAAACACCCCTGTCAGAAATAGCTTCGGTTCCTGTAGGTCATGATAAGCCTGGACTTTGATTTTGAAATGCGCCCCTCTGAGGGGGAAAAAAATCCTCAGCTGGGCATTTCTTGAAAAGTTTAGGAATTTTCATACATTTTTTCTGCTAAGACAAGTCTTTGTGTGATACAATCATGAGAAATTCTGTTCCCCCCCACTCTAATCTGAGTGGAGTTGGTGAAACACCACTGACACAGCTAGCAACAGTCACACCACTGGGAGATGTTGCCCCCGACCGGCTGCTTCACCAACCCCCCCCCCCCAAAATTTGGTTGCTGAATATTTAACATATTACCATGCATATATAAAAATGAAAAGATATGGGGTTTTGTACTAGCCTTTGCCTATATGTTGATCAGAAACTGACGGTCATTGCAATCCAGACAATATACCACATATGGCTGTTATGTCATCACCCTGTGCAGGTTGTTGTCTTTGAAAATTGTGTAGCAACTAGCAGAATATGAAATGTAGCACCTCAAATTTCAATGACAGAAAAACCTGTTACTTCATGACCACTATTGACATCTGGTAGTGTTACTGAAAATACATTCTGACGTATTGCGACTTTCTCTGGTTGATCTGCTTCTTGACAGATTACTGTATTTTTCTACTGGACTTTTCTTCTCCTAATGGACCCTACAAAAGTGTTTGTTGTTGATGTGTAACTGGTTTCTGGTGCAGTTTGAACACTTCTGTGTTTGTCGTCCTGCATTTGTTTACTCAGATCATCTTTGACCATTCAAACATAAAAAACTACCAGCCAAGTGTTCTGGCTTTGGGAGTCATAGGGGGTGGCGTGTGATAGGGACACCCAGGCATTGACACGGGTGGGAGGGGACATTGCAGTTTACGCACTATGTTAAACGTGCTCATACCGGTTACTTGTTGATGCTTCTAGAAGCCGTGATACGGGTATTCTACAATGTCAGTAGGATTTGCTGAATCGGGCATTTGGATTGCGGCCTGGAGCCATGGCGTCCCACTTGACATACTTGAGACATCTGGTGTTCGGGGTAGAAGCAAGAAAATATTACCATTTTTTTAGATTTCAATTTTAACATGCTTGTATAAAATTACGTGTCTTTTTTTACCGACTTCATCCCTAGAGTCTATTAACTGTTGAACCCCTTTTGTTACGTGGGTTTTGTGTATGGGACCCCCACCTTTAAAAAAAATTCTACGGTTGTTTTGGATTTGGACTATTGCATGGGTTGCAGTGAGTTCTTTGGAAGAGAAGTATAATGCAGAAGAGGACAAGTTACTTTGAATCTATAATCAATCCACCCGATATGGGAACAGGCTCTTCAGGAGTTCCACAGAGCATTTTTTTTTTTTTTTTTAGTCACATCCGAAACTGAGGCTAATAACATGTGATTCAATACTCTCCATTTGGTGATAGGCTGGATTTAATCAGGCTAGCCGTAAATTCTATCGGACTCGTTAGAAGGTTGATTTTGACATTACAAGAAATTTGCTACCTTCAATTGTCAACGTGCCTAAACACAATAATGGGATTGTAATATAAAAAAAACAGTTTTTCTATGAAGACATTGGAATATAAGTTGGAGCGTTGTACCTGACCAGGAGCATATTTCCGAGACGAACCTAGAGTATGACAATTGTTGATGATTTAGAGATTGCATACCAAGGTTTCTCGTTGTCCTGCATTATTACTTACTTGTAAGGATTTCCCCTAGTAGAAGTGAGGTTAGAGGTTGTGGAAGAGACGGTAGCCAAGACTAATCCTATAGGCTACCTTTCCTCCTGGCATGGTTCCATTCTAGTCCTCGGACCTTCAAAGATTGTCTAATGTTGTCCTCCCAGCGGACTATGCGGGGTCGGGATCCCTGGCTATTTGTTGTCACACATTGCTTGTCGTGGATAGACGATATCTTTTCACCATTTTCTGACAGCACAATGGCCAATAATCAATCTTAGTTGGGGCACTATTCTTACTAGGAGTTGCAGGGGGATTTGGGATTTTTAGGCCCCTTGACCCGCATCGTCTGGTTCGAGGACACAATGTCTCTTCACTTAGTTACTTTCAACCACACCTTCATCAGTTTACCCATCATTTCTGCAGGTTTGGATCTGCATTTTGTGGTTTGCTTAGTTCACATTTGCCCATGACTCGCAATCCCATATGTTATAGGGTCATGGGTATAGGTGGATGTGGTATTTACAGCCAATTTCATTTTTTCTTTACCAAACTCATCTCTTGCTGAGGACAATATCCCTCGTATTTGACTGGGGGCCTGATATATATGCGTAGTCTTCCTGCATTATGTATTTATTCCACGCGTGGCCATACGTCTTCTGTGATGCATACCACTTTCGGTCTATAGTACACACCGACCCCCCCTGCATACCTAGCTCTGAGGTATTTGAATAGTGGTCGACCACCTCCCTTGCCCAGGAATGTTCTACCTTAGCGTAATCTGATGTGCTTCACTTTCATTCTTCCATCGTGAAATCACAATGATTTTGTCTTTAGATGCATGCTTGTGACCATCCCCCACCCTCTTTCTTCATTTCTCTCTCCTTCCAGGAATTTGCAAGGTTGGATGGAGAGAACTGTGTCCTATACTCCAATTGATTTAGCAACAGGGCACATAACAATCTTCATCAGCAAATGCCTGCGCCTCTGAAATTACAGACCTAGTCTCTTCTTCCAAGTACCCACACTGAATACATTTTCTTGTTCTCTCACTTAAATTTGCACTTGATGACATACGTCCATGTGGAGTCAATCGATTCAAGAAATGGTGGAAGGACTTAGTCTAACCTTGTTCTTACACTCCAGTTGGTGGTCCTGAACTCTCTGTGGGGATACTTAGGTGTTTTGCTGTTACTATCCAAATAATTTCTGCAACAAGACATTGTAGAAGCTCTGTCACTGCCCAGCATTGAAATTCTCAAAGGTGACTGCGTATGGTTCTTCTCTTGTCCAATACTTAGTCCACACTAAAGTTTTGCTCAGGGGACCCTGTCACTATAAACAAGCCTTTCACATGTTATATTGGTTATCCAACCCCCTACCACCCCCCACCCCACCCCACCCCCCTAGATGGTTTTCACCCTTATTTTCTAACCCCCCTTTTACAACCTACCCCCCCCCCAAAAACCCCCCCCCCCCTGAGTGTCGAACGGGATGATAGGTGCTTGACTGTTACTACTCGGTATACTTGCTACGGAAAATCCCGCACACTGGACCTCAATTTTCCAATTGTGGGACTCAATGCTAGGCGGTTGGAGTACACTGCTCTAGGATTCATAGTGTAGATTTTACACAGAGGAACCTCAGAGGAAGGGAATACTGCACTATATTGGCATGTCCAATCATTCTCGATTGTCACACAGTTTTTGAAATTTGGATGTTTTAAGTATGGCAATTCTACAATATTTGGTATGGTACATTGTTGCACACTCACAAGCTCACTGCCATGGGACTCACCCTTAAGAGTAATTAGGTCAGTACTCGATCGATCACCTCAATGTACTTAACCATTTCTGGTGTCTTTCCTTACATGCACATGCTGACCTTTGCCATCTTTGTTTTTCTACAGTGCTGCACTCCTTCAGTTCTTCACATCTCTATTGTCTTACATTCACCCACACCTTTTGGTTTTTCTTTTCTGTGTAATAGCGTGTATCATTTCTGGATTGCATTAGACCTTGCTTAAACACACCCATACAATGAGGAGTAGTTCTGAGTAATTCATTCTTTCTTTAACTTCCTTTGAAGCAGTAAGCCCTAATTTGCCTTGCTTGGCCTTTATACCAATTTGAAGACACCGGAGCTTTGTTTTACCTTCCATCATGTTACTTTAGGGTCTTTGTAGGAAAAACATATTTATGGTTTATCTTCGTCGCATCTTTTTCTAGTTTTTCTCCTATATTCAGTCCCAAGGACCTTCCTGTTCTTGCTGCTAGTCACCTTGTTCTCTTGCTCTGTTTTTGCTGTTGTACTTCACTTATCTATATTTCTCACATTTTGCTTCCTGTTGGTGTTTTTAGACTCATAAGTATTGTCTTCCATGCCATTTTTCTTCTCTCTTATTTTCTCTTATTGATATCTTCTCTGACTCAAAACAAGCGGTGTCATCTTTCTCTTGTTTCCCAAGTATAGACTTTCACACACATGCTTCGTTCTTCTGCATTCTCCTGTTACTTTTATCTCAGCTATCTTTTGTGGGGCTTGCATTCTTGCAGAAATCTAAAGTGCATGTGTGCCTGTACCCAAGAAGATATCCTCCTAATGCATGGAAAGCTTAGTATTAGTCTTTAATAGCTCAATCAGTTAAAGTAGTAAATTGTTACTTTAACACTCACTAATATTATACCCTTTCATTCTTTGATCTATACTGGAGGAAGTGAAGTAAAACTAAGGGAAGTTATACGTTAATACAGTTGTGCTGTTTTACACTGCGACTGCATCTTGTCATGTTTTCTTATATTCATTGTACGATGTTTCATTAGGTTCTCTTATAAACTATGACTCCTTCAGCATGTTTTTGCCAATTCACGATACTACGTTTCATCTCTAGAATTTTGCTTGGTTACCTGTTGTTCCGTGTAAGGACTATTCAACGAATTATTTCTTAAAAGAACATTGACAAGTTTCTTTTTAGTAACTCGGTAGTGCTTCTAGAAAATAAGTTATAGGTACTTTATTGTGTTTCATTTGTTGTATTGTATTTGTCTTTGCAAATAGAACAAGGATACAGTTCCAATCTGTACTGATTCATTGTTTCTTTCAACATGTAGGAAAATTACCCAGTATTTACTGTTCTGTACGTGAAAAAAATATAGGTTTCATACATAATTCAGTGTTCCTAATAACTATAAGGAGGTAACGCCGTTCTGTATTATTTCCTGCTACAGTTGTCTCAGTAGGTTTTGTGTGCATGACATGAGAACTGTGCTATGGATGGGACGGTATATCACTTAGATTGGTAAGGATAGTCGTTATTCCGATTTGTGAAAATAAGTGTCACGTGATACCAAGCCTTTAGTATTGTTTATTGCCCGTGTGCGAATGTTTTGCTTTAAGTAAAATCGAATTACAAAAAATAATGAATTTTTTTTAAGGGATAAGTTTTGTAATTGAGGTAACCAATGATGTTTAAGAATTTACTGGTTATTATTTGGCCTTTTAAATTGATTATTTGATTACCCAGGTCTTGGTCTGTTGATAATCCTGTAACATTAAAAAAAATAATATCTGGCCATTGAGAAAATGGCTCAAGGTAACTCTTGCATCTGCTCTTACATTTATTCGGGCATAGAGCAGAATAAACTATCACCAATTTTTAGCATGTTTGTACAGCAGATACTTTTTTTTGTTTGTTTATGGTTGATGTTTGCAATACATTTTCCAACTTAGTGTCACTTCTTCAAACTAGTTATAACCGACTTACATGGAATTTGTCTGTTATATCGGGATATTTTTTTTAGAGTTTCTGTATATATTTACCTGGACTGTGCGAATCCATGTTTAGGTATTGTTCTGCTATTTATTTTACCTCATGATGATACTTTTTCACTTTTATTAGTATGTCTTTCAGTAGCTCCACTCAGACGGCATGTATTCCCACACTTCATTTTTTGGCACTATGTCCCCGTTTTCCGGTTAGGCATCTGTGTTTAGCTGTACCTCAAATACTGTCCTAAGATTATCTTGCCAAGATTGTTCCGCAACCAACCTCTTGTTCGGAACTCCACCTCTAGTCTGTTTTTTTGGGCCTCTCTTAATTTCTCACCTTGGCAAACGGATCCTGTTTGCTGATATTTTCCCTACGACAACTGATAACTCTGTATACATTTTTGACTGTCTAATTTGTACTGTTCCTTGGAATCCTCTTCATTGGCAAACTGTGAATAAGATTTCATTTCCCTTTTCAAGCCTGGTTGATATATTCTTCTCTTTTTTCTCATGAACTCAATATTTTTTATAAAATCATCTTTTTGTTAGTCCCAGTTAGTGTATACTTTATGACTCGTGAGCGGGTGATAGCATCCTGTGTGCGTCAGGCATTCTTCACATCCCATCTTCATAGAAGCTTTTATGGCTTTCTTTATTCCTCTTTCCTTAATTGTTTTTTGTTACAATTAACATTGTTGCACCTTTTCTGCTGGATGATGTTTCTTAGCGGGATCTTATGGAGTGGTATATTTTGAATAGCTTCACTTCCTGAAATTGTTTCCTCCATTTCTTCATTGGCTCTTTTTAATGTTGTTGAGTCCAGTTTTCTTTTCTGCCCTTGATAACGGACACATTTGATTGTTTGTATTCTTCTTTAGTTAGCTTCTTTGCATTTGTCTTACAGGGACCCTTCTCCTACAGCTTTCTCATCTGCCTCCCCTCTTGCTACAACTATCCGTCACAGTGTATTTCATCTTATTCCTCTACATGATACTTCTTACCACTTTGTTTTATTTTTTTTGTATATTTCATGACACCTAGTCTCCAGACCCCTTCTATTGATAATCTGCTTGTAATTTTATCTTTTTTATATCATTTGATGGTTTCTGTTACCACCATAAATGTTTTGTTATGGCTTTCATTTTTATCTCAATGGGCCGAAATCTAGTTTTGTCGTCTTTCGTTCCTTTTCACACTTTTTCAGAAACATCTTTGTGCATAGTTTCACATTACCAGTATCAATCTTATGCTCCTACCTGATACAGTTGCGACTGTGGTAATTTGTTCTCCTCTTCTACTTGTCAAAGCACTTGGTTCTTAACCAGTAAATTTTTCATATTGTTTGTCGATTGTTTCATATGTCCCATATTAAGCTCTTGTGTGTTGGCGGTTTTACCTCTCTTGAGTTTCAGGTTTGATTTGGCGAACAGAAGATTGTGACTATGATGCACAGCACTGCTTCTTCTATGTTACATTTCATCAATGATCTGCCATCAACGGTGTCAAAAACATTGGTCGGAAGTATGGTGGCTTGAGTACCCTCTGTACCCCCAGAGTATGCCAGCGGGAAAGGTTTTAACTCTGGAGGTTTACCCTCAAGCTGGACAGGTCCTTGCGGCGAGGCAGGGGTCAGACTAAAGCAGGACACCCCTGTCCATCCAAGGTTGGGGGTTTTAGCAATAGCGGCTGACACCACTGTCCCCTATGTTTAAACAAAAAATTGAAGTTTTCGGAAACAGACAAACGAAATAAACATAAAAAACTTTGCCCTGCGGGAAGGACAATCCGGAGAGTCGGAAGGGCTACGTATGAATGCTTACAGTGAGGCTCTGATAAGCCGAAACAGGAAAGCAACTGAACATCGAGGAATACGGACATGTCACTGACCGGCAAAAAACATGTATTACAAGAACACTTTGGATTTTGGAATGTCAGGACAATCGAATGAGAAAGTACTAAGTACACTAAAAACAGGTTCTACGGCGAACAGATAATGAGAACAATACTGAGAAACTCTCGGTTATCACATTCTTATGGATAAACGAGAGCAAGTATCGGACAGAGGGCAGCGAAACAAGTTTTTAAAAAATCCAGCAAACAGAGAGGATAATACTGCTACTTTTACTCTGGAGATGAGAATGGCATCAGCGGTACCCGTGCATATTGAAGGAAACGGTGTAGCCCTAGTTATTTCCTACAGAAAGGGAATTGAGAATGGAACTCATTACTGGATATGGAAACCCCTCCCAATCAACAACAGGACACTTGGATAAGCTTACATGTTTGAGAGTAGTTAGATTCACCAATTAACCTACAAATAACATTATCCATATGCTACGCACCATACCGAAATGACAGCACGAGTGATGAGCGGTCAAGGGATTGATCTTGCTATCATCAAATCAAGCTGCAAGATAAGAAAATGAGAGCAAGGTACCACACCTTAGATATTCATTTCTTTTCATTATGTGTAATGGCGAGACACCTCTCCAATGCGTAAGCTGGTTAACACACCAATTACAATGATCAATTGAAAAGAGCTAATGTTGGGAAATGCCCACCCCGCGTGGCTTATGTGCAGCAGGCATACAGGCACAAAATGAAACAGGTGGAGATGAAATTAATAGGCTTTCGTGTATATTAGTTAATTAATTCAACTCCTGGTCATTGGACGGAGACAACTTATTCACCACATATAAGAAAATCTCAGCCATATTTTTTAACCGAATGGGGAAATTCCACACAATAAATGGTAGGGTGACTTGAACCAGAAAACACAATGACTAGACACACATCATGTGGGATTACGAGCCAGGTCGATGGAGAACAGTGCAATCTACAAACGATGTGTGAGAAGGTAAGGGATGAGGTCAGATGGTGGATATCAAGTGAAGTGTTTCTCACCATATTGGTTAGGCCTAGTCTAAAAGCTGAAGGAATGTTGAAACTTAAGAAAAGGGTCTGCACCGTCGTTTGTCACCAACTGTTATAATACTACAGAAGAAGGTTATTGGACAATTTGGCAAATTATGAAGGACCCCCCCCTTAACCAGAAAAGAGCCTCTCTTGCGGCTTGACATAATACGATGTTAACTGATATTCAAATTGGCCAATAAGTCTGGAAAACGAGGACATTGGAGCACATGGATGTCGATATAGACCTCAGATAATTTCAAAAACCATCCATTTACAACGAATTAAATATACAGGAATAGCAGCAGAATCTATAGCTGTGGGTATTCACAGAGAAAGGATGAGAGAAGCGCTAAGTAAACTAGAAAGCGACCAGAAATCTGAATAAAACAGAGATCATATAAACAACCCATAACATTGGATAGAAAAGATAAATTGTAAAAGAACGTAAGAACGGAATGCGAAAGCATCTCCCAGGTTTAAAGACAAATACTATACGCGAGTGACAGTCACCTTGCTCTGTTAGTTCAGGCAATGAGTCTGTGACAAGAGAAAAGATCTTGTTTTAAACTTGCCAAAACCACGAAGCCAAAACAAAAGGAATTTCCTAGACGATCTTGCTAACGACAGGCAGGAACTGACGGCAGCACTGAGAGCTCCCCAATCAAAAAAGCACACCAGTATATGAAAATTTTGTAACTAAATTCTATCTAGTGGAAAAAACGTTATTGGTGGTGCAAACAATTTTTAATATTACATTAGTAAGAGATAAGCAAGGGGAATCTCTCATTCACCACGACATGCAGAGGGGACAGGAAACAAATATGGGCAGAAGCAAACTTCAGCGATAGAGAAACTGATCTGAACAACAAGGAAACACACCAGGAGACACTAATGCTGAATGTTCCTGAGGCTCTGAAAATTACGATCTCAGATGGTACATAACAGACATTCCACGGACGAAAAGAAGACCATTCATCACAGCAATCAAAGGATATCCGTGGTTAAAGAACGGAAAAAAGCTCACACCCACCTGGCAATGAATAAAGCTTAAATGCAGAGCTATTTTAGACAGACCCTGAGCCTAGCAGCATGAACTTATTAGAATATCCACTATTTGCACATGTCTCTGGAAAAACAAAAAAAAAAAAAAAAAAATACAAAAATAATAAAAAAAAAAAATAAAACAAAACCAAAAAAGGGGACAACACCATCAGAGTGGAAACAAAGGAATAATTGTCAAATTGCCCCCAAGAAGGGATGATTCTTGCAGACTGCAATAATTTGGAGCGAGGAATCACTCTTCTCTCAGTTCCCACAGCCAAAATACTAGGCAGGATAATTATACAGAGAATTTCAAAAGCAGTAGACCCACACAAACTGAGGAATAGAACAAGCCAGGATGCTAGACAAGCAACAGAAGATGTGTAGATCCATTCTATATTCACTCTCAGGGGAAAAATCATTTATAGAGCAGTGCAGTGCTTTCAGAATGGGGCAAAGGACAGCATGTACATTTAATTTCGTTGATTTTTGAATAAGAGGGCTTTATGACAGCTTACTATAGTTGGTCTGTCCTATGGAAAATACTGTCGGGCTGTCATGGAATTCAACAAGACGCTGCTCCACATCCGCTTCACCAACTAACCCACCTCCCCTTGAGTGTCAATCATAATAAAGCTTCTTTAGCCCTACTTTACGTGTAGCTGTTGTTGGGCAGAGCAAACCTAACCTTTGAGGTGAAGACTGGAGTATTTGACAGGGATGCCCCTTATCAACCACACTCTATTTTTAACAGTCATAGAGCTGGGTGATGCCCCGCCAGACATAACAGAGGGCCAGTCCACAAGACGAATCTAGATGGGACATACATTTTCTACATTGGAAGATCTGGACACTTATGCAGATGACATTGCACTGCTACTAGCACATTCACATCAAACACATCAAGGAAAAAAAACGGATTTAGACTTAATAAGTTTAACACTGCAGGATTGGGCTTGAACATCATTTAAAGAAGTATCAGAGGTCATGACGCTCACATGTGAGAGCAGGCCTGAAGCCATATCAGTAAGGACCATCAGCAAAACTAGGTACAGACAGACACCTTTCTCACATACCTAGAGATGCATAGTAATACACCAGAACGGCCGGGGCAGGCAAAGGACTTTCAAACATCAGATGAATTGGGAATAAGGCATAAATGAACTAAAAGCCTTTTTTAGCCTATACAACATCTGGAAGTCCTCCCCAATACAGCACCAAGCAAAGCATAAATTAAGAGATTATATCGAGCTGTGTTTCTTTATGTGCTTCTCACTAGTGGTAGAGGGATACATCTCTCATGGCTGTGAGGTTAACAGAGGAAGGATATATGACGATATATTGTCTCTTTTAACAATTCTATGCCTATAGCCTAAAACTTTCTACGACATATGTTGCCCTACAAGACGCCACCAGGCGTGATGGCCACTGACTGCTTTGACGGTCGGCTGCTAAGGATCAAAGAAGAAGAAGAAGATAAATAGATCTTAACTTCTTATGTGAGTATCCTGTAAGCTCTCTTTCTTTTTGCTGGAGTTCAGTCCATTGTCTTGGTCATCCATCTCTCTTTTATTGCTTTAGTGCATGATGCGTCAGTGTCCATCTCTTTTTATGCTTTAGTGCAGCGGTTCCCAGCCTGTGTTACGCGTACCCTGGGGGTACGCGACAGGACGTTCAGGGGTACGCGTAAAAAAATTGAGTAATGGCGGAAAAAAGATACATATGTATAACGAAAATGCGGTTGAAGCCTCCTACCGTATTAGTTATCGTATTGATAAATGTGGTAAAAATCATACTATAGCTGAGAATTTAATTTCTCCTTGTATAAAAGATGCCGTTCTGTGCATGCTCGGAGAGGAACATGTTCGCAAAAAATGAACACTATCCCTCTTTCGAACAATACAATTTCTTGAAGAATGCAGGATATGTCTGACGATGTTGAAGCGACAATAATAGGTAGAATTAAAAATAGTAAATTCTTTGCTATTCAAGTTGACGAAAGCACAGATATTGCTAATTTCGCTGTTTTGCTTGTTATTGTGAGGTATTTGAAAAGCAATGAAGTTGAAGAAAACCTTTTGCTTTGTCATCCTCTGTCAGGGCTTACAAGAGGTGAGGATATATTTTTCATGCTATTGATTCTTATTACAAAGAAAAGGACATTAATAGGTCTAATTGTTGTGGACTATGCACTGACGGAGCCAAGTCTATGTCAGGTTGCTACTCCAGTCTTCGCGCTCGTGTCACGAAGGTAGCCCCCAATATAACCTGGAGCCACTGCTGCATCCACAGGCAAAGCCTTGCATCTAACCGCCTCCCTGGTGAATTAAAAGTCGTTCTTGATGAAGCTGTGAAAGTGGTTAATTTTATAAAGTCAAAGTCCACAAACTCGAGGCTTTTCAAAGCACTGTGTGAAGAGATGAACAGTCTTCATTCTACCCTGCTCCTTCATACACAAGTAAGGTGGCTCTCTCGTGGTAAAGTCCTTACCCGGCTGTTCGAACTTAGACACGAAGTCCAACTTTTTTTTTGAAGACCATCCTTTCCAACTTACTTCAAAGTTACACGACTGTGATTGGCATCAGAATCTTGCATACTTATCGGATATTTTCTTACAAATAAACAAACTAAATTTGGCACTTCAGAATAGCTCGGTAACGATCTTCAGTGTTTCAGACAAAATTGAATCTATGATTAAAAAATTAGATTTTTGGAGGTCGTGTATTGAAAAAGGCCAGCCTGAGGTATTTGAAACTCTGCACAATTTCCTATCTGAGAACGAGCTGCACCTCTCCCATGAAATGAGCGATAAAATAATTGAACACTTGAAAGGGCTAAAATCATCTTTTGAGAAGTACTTTCCGAAAACCTGGAAAAGAGAACTACTGGATTGTAAATCCCTTTGAAGAAGAATATTTTCCAAGCAGCCACATTATCAATCAACGAAAAAGAGAAGTTGATTGTACTTTCGACTGATACTACTTTAATAGCTGAATTCAAAGGAAAATTCCTTACTAACTTTTGGGGAAAACATCAGCAGAGAATATGAACAGCGACAAGGCGCTTAGGTTTCTGTTGCCATTTACAAATACTGAGCTGGTGGAGAGAGCTTTCTCTTCTTATACCTTTACAAAAAATAAATACCATAGTAAACTGAATGCAGGTCCAGAATTGAGACTGTTTCTTACATTACTTGAACCTGATTTAAAAAACTATGTGCCTCAAAACAAGCTCAAGGATCGCACTGAACATTTGTCATGATCACGTGACGTGTGTTATAAAAAAGTGATTTCAACTTTTAACAATAACAACGTTTTTATTATTATTATTAATAAATTAAATGTGTTAATTTTTATTGTAACTTCTTATTTTTTTCATGTAAAAATATATGCACTGTTTGTTCACCTTTTTATTACATTGTTTTTTAATCCCGTGGTTGGCCCCTTTATTTCTGGTTATAATCTATAAATTTTGAATAACAGCAACTATATTAATTTTCAAATATTTTGCTAATATTATGGGTACAATTTATAGAAATGAGCTGCCAAGGGGTACACAAGTGAAAAAAGGTTGGGAACCGCTGCTTTAGTGCATGATGTGTCAGTGTCCATCTCCTTTGCTTATTGTGATAGAGTTACTGTGACTTTTATTTTCAACAGGTCCCAGCCTTCTGTTCTCTGTAACTATATGAGTTTGATTCAGTCTTCTTCTCTCTGAAAACTAAATGTGTTTCCCATGCTTTTCTCTTTGTAATATATCGAGTTTGGTCTTTTTCTGTAGGGTTAATAATTGCGGTTTTAATAGAGACTACAGGGGAGAATATTAGATTTTCACCAGTTCGTTTTTTCACCAGTTCTTTTCGCTAGATAATCGCGATCAGGGAATCTCAGTTTCTTTGTTAAAAAGAATCGAGGTCATCGCATAACGTGATGCAATTTTTTTGGACACGCGGTCTTTATCTTATGACTCACGCGTTGCTTTCAAATCTATTGGCGGAGGCTCGGTTGTTTAATTGTGTAGGGTTTTCATTGGTCGGAGAGGAACGTTAACGATGTCATATCTGGCCTCGTTGTCTGTAATAAATACTAGAGGAAATTAATTGCGGGTCCCTTTTGTCCGAAGAATATTCAGCCGTGAGAATCTACGTCATAGCACTTGCTCTTCAGTGAGAAATTTGATCTATTGGGTAAGCCATAACTATTTAGCGTGGTACTTGTAATTCGCTTCTAATAGAGACTAGCCGGTTAAAGTATAAGCTTTCCTCAGGAGGTTTTAATTTAGTTCTTAAACCGAAGGGCCATCAATTACGATCTCAGAGAAAGTATTTAATGTAAGAGGTGCAGAGAAGTCTTTATATACAGGAGCGGGATTTTGTAAATATTAAGCACGTGGGCACAGTTATTGTATTGAGTTTTAATTCAGGAATGTTACCCAGAGAAGGGTGAAGTTAACATTATTTTGAACACAGGAACACGTGTATTTAACTACAGGGGATACATTGATAACCTCGATTGTTTATAGTTTAATTGCAGTTTAACCTTTAGCACGCTGCATAAAAATTCAGAAAACTTGCCCAACCACTGCATTCTTTTTCACAACGCCCCATTTTTATAGTGGATGACTTGTAAATTCTATAATTTTTTTGTTTTTTGGTCAATTGCTCTAATTTTTAGACTGTATAGTAATGAATGAATGATGAATCTGATGATATAAAATTTGTTTGTGTACATGTTAGATGTGATAGGAAGAGAGGAAAGGAAAGATGAAAAAAACGAAATTTTTTTTTTTTTTAAATTTTAAAATTAAAAAAAAATTTTTTTTAAATCACCAACAAACGAAGAGTCCATATCCCTTGCATCTCAATAAAAGTCATTTGACCAATAGACTAATACAAATCAAATGACGATCTTTTCGTTACACCCATCATCAGTAGCAAAGCAACAAACTCCCTAGCCAGCAGTGACATTCGGCCGTAATCTTAAACCTTTTCGATTTTCCTAATCGTAACCCTTAAAATTATATATACTAGAAATGCCATTTTACTTTCGTTTCCATCTCGGCCATCAAATATTTTCTGAGAACCGATATCAGCGCTTATAAAGACAAAAATCTTATCCCCACCGCATGGCGTCAGAATCCAATAAAATTAGAGCGAAAATGGCCGCGTGTTGATGCCGATTCATTTCGATTTTAAAAATTTACAAAAAATAAATGCGGATACAGCCATCACTTTTTTAAGATCGGAAACGGAAGTTAACTCTCTTGCAAATAACATTAGAACTTAACATCCGGGGCTGAAATCACATGTACACAAGTCCTAATGCTAGAAACGATGATAGCCGCAAGGCGCCACATTGCGCCTCCAGCGTGGAGAACATAGGTTACGTTCGGCGCAATGTTTCGCCCGCAGCGTGCTAAAGGCTAAATACGCTAGCATAATTTTGGCGTACGTTATTTATTGTGCATTTTTATTTTTGTATAGTCAGAAGACACGAGATGTAATCTATAATTTTTGTTATGGGATTTTCAAGAGATGTAGATTTTATTTTGATAAGGGAAGTGTTTTCTGAGACGGGTTTTAGCCTGCCTAGATTTAATTTTGTATTGATAAATGTACACCTAGGGTCAGGGAGAAAAGTAGTCCAAGTATTTTCGGACAGGTATGTCCTCAGTGAAAAATTGTTGTGACACGTGGCTAGTCATGCAGAACAAAAAGATCTGGGTCAGCCGATGTTTACTTTGGAAACGGGAGAGAGAGGGGATTGCCTGGGAGGTTGACCTTGTGGGGCATAAATATTTTGTATAGTTGTGCATAGTGGGAATAGAGAATGGGAGCTGTAATTGATTTAAATGGAGTTTAGTTTTTGAGATGTGTAAGTTTTGACATGTTATATAGCTGTTGTGTTGTTTGTTCCGCAGCGAGTTTTCACGGTCTGTAGGAGGGGCAACCAGCCTCTGTCCTTTACAACAGCAAGTTGTCATCTCAGGAGCATATAGCTCGAGAGATCGGAAAAGGTGCAAGAAATACCATATGTTCCCAGGTAGCGAAGACAATCTTCAGCTGGGAACAGGATTTGTCTTTAATCCAGAGCTCTTAGCTCATTATACCACTCCGACAACAGCACGTGGCTGGGAGATTGGTCTAAAGTTATACAGCCATAATAAAGCTGTTTGTCCCTAAACCTTGAGCGGGTTAACGGGGCAAGTAAGAAGTCGGTCAGCAGCCGTGAAGCTTCTACAAGTGACTCAAGTACCTCGAGCTTGAAACCGAAGTCATCAGTGCAGAAATCAGAAGCAGGAGACAGGGATATCATTCCTGGTTCTGAACGTTATCAAGAGAAGAGGCGTAACGGAGATGCCACATCAGCAGATGTCGAGTGTTAGAGAGTCACTGAGACCAGGCGGAGAGAGAGAGAGAGAAGGAGGGAGAAAATAGACAGGACCAGTAGGGTCTTTTATTATCCATTAGATGGATAGACTCTGAGCCATAGTTATAATCTAAGTTAGGGAGTGGTGGCTAAAGTTGATGGCCCCACCCATTAATTGTGGTTAACTCGGTAATCATTCTATTTTCCCCCAGCAGGGTGAAAGAAGGAGTGAAAGTGGTTGTTTTCTAGTATCTACCAATTTAATTGTTTTCCTTGTTTTCAGGTCTGTGCAACATTGCATATTACTGATTTTGTTTCTATGTGATTTGATTATGTTGATTATATTTTTTTGTAATAAAACTATATAAATGTCCACTGGATCAGGTTCTCTAATTTATAGCTAACTATACGGTACCTATATGTTGTCTGTATAGTGGTGTCTGTGGTCCTGATTTATACCTTATCTCCTTTATTGGTAGTAAGAGGTGGTGAGTCTATAACTATTATAGTAGTCACAAGTGGCGAGGGAGAGTCAATCTCGGTTCTCATCTCTCGGGCCAATAGGCTCATCTGTCCACATTCACTATAATTTTCACATCTAAATCTATCTTCTCAGTCTATCTCATATTAGGGTCTTGTCTATACACTGGACACACTAACTTAAATCCACTTCGTGACACTTATTCTCAAAATTATTGCTCTTTATTTCCATCTGTTTTACTGTTTCTTTTATTATTACTCTCTGTCTTCCAACGTTGCTCCAAATATTCTTCTTAAAACTTTGCCTTAGGATATTATCTGTTGTCTGTGTTTCTTTTGTGTGTAAGAGAATGTTTTTAATCAGGCAGGATACACTTTATGTTGTTTGTTTTCCCCAGGACTGTTAATTTTTATTTCCGTATGCGACATAATCTATTCATTGCCATGTGTGCTTATCCAGTTCTTGCTTGATTACCATAACATAAAGCACTTCCATCTATTGATACTGTGCTTCCCATGTTGTTGAATTTCTTATCAGTTCAGGGGTTTTACTTCCAGCTTGTCCATTGTTTTTTGCTATTTATCTTCATCATTAAAAAATATATATTTCTGTGTGTTTGTATGCAGTCCTGTAGATCTGTTTCCTATATTCTGCTTTTTTTTTTCTTTAAAAATCTTGTGCGTGATCTTTGTTGTAATTTGTTTCACTTGTGTGAGTTAAGTTTGTGCTGTTAGTCAAACAGAAGTTCAGGAAGACCTTGAATAATCTTCATGTTAAAATATTGCCATTTAATGTTCTCAAACATCTCTTTTCACAGTACCTGGACCAAATAGGCCAAATGTTTTTTGGTGTCCCCCCACCGCAGAAAACGCCCCAGGGAATATTTGGTGAGTCTTTGAAAGTATTTTTATATAGCTGGCAATATCTCCTCTGTCCATTATAGTTACTTTATATAGCTGGCAATATCTCCTCTGTCCATTATATTTACTTTATATAGCTGGCAATATCTCCTCTGTCCATTATAGTTACTTTATATAGCTGGCAATATCTCCTCCGTCCATTATAGTTACTTTATATAGCTGGCAATATCTCCTCAGTCCATTATAGTTACTTTATATAGCTGGCAATATCTCCTCCATCCATTATAGTTACTTTATATAGCTGGCAATATCTCCTCCATCCATTATAGTTACTTTATATAGCTGGCAATGTCTCCTCTGTCCATTATAGTTACTGGGATGTTTCTCATGAGACAAAGAAAGAATGCAACTATTGCAACCTCAGGCATGTCTTCAGATCGACTACTACGAGGTTGTTCATATAGCTGGCAAGCTCATCATGCACACAACAAATGTCTACAGAAACTACCACTACAAGAGCGTGTGAATACTTTGGTGGAGGCTTGCTGTGAGAGGACCAGCTGCAATTGTGACCCCATGCTCCATAAGAAGCAAAATTAGAAAGAATGATAATGATGAATTTTGTCTCTGACATATAAAAACTATTGAGGCATAAACCAATGCCAAAATATTAAAAAGAAAACAATTGTGAACTGTGCACAATAAATCTCCATTGCTAGTTCGCATCCTGAAGTTATCAGTCATGGATGAAAGTGGTACATTAAAATGTTGAATGCTTCCTCACCGGCAGAGAAAATTATTGTAACACAAATAATTATGAAGGCAGACTTATCCATGAGGAATATTGAGTGACAAAATAGAAGGGGATTTGAAATTCCTGGAAAGAAAGAATTTGAGAATATGTTGGGAACAATTTTAAAAAAATTAAGGAAAATGTATTTGCATTTTCAAAACGCAAGAAAAACATAAAATCCATCTACTGATTGTGTTTTCAGCAGATAGCAGCTGTAGTTGTTGGGTTATAAGCTTGACTATACGTAGCGTGATAATTGTGTTGCAGCTTGATTGCAAGATGTAAAGAGCAGCGGCTGACGTCAGCTGTACACATCTGTTTATTGTAGCACCACTAGTAATTGTACCCACAGAGTTGGTGATTGCAGCTGCGTACAAGAAATTAACAGCAGAATTGATAAAAATGGATTTAGGAGCCAGAAGTTAAAGAGAAGCGTCCATCATGTCAGTGCCAGTCGGCAGAGAGCACATGAAGAAGTAAGCACATTGTCAAAATGTGAAGGCAATTAATGATGGCAGTTTGTTTGACTTTTGTCGCAGTTCTATTTACGCATGCAGCTTGACATTTATAAAATGAAAATGCACACCATTCAGTGTATACCATTTTCTTTCATGACAAAAAATATCACTGTGACTCATAATCTTACCAGTAAAACTTGCCTTCACCAGTGTGGGTTAAAAATTACATTATGTTGTTCTATTACAGGCAGCCTACTCCAGAATGTATTAGGATCAGCTTTTGGTGAAGAAGATGAAGATGGCAATTTTCCAGACAACGGCAACCAAATGGGTGGTAGTTCAAACAGTCAAAGTTTCAACAACAGGGTCCTGACAGGAGCAACCAGTCCTTTCCTCCCCAGCAGCAGTAGTAGTTCATCTACACCCACTTCTACAAAACCTACCAAATTGGAAAAGGCCCTCGACCTGGACTGAAGAGTGAAAAGCAGTGTGCGTGTGATTTGGTGTGGGAGTAACTGTAGTGAATTGTGAAGCACAGTAGTTGATGTACGAGGTCTGGTCAAAAAGTATCCGACCTTTGGCCAGGAAAAATACAATCACTCACCTGGAAGTCTGAAACCCTAATCCCCTTCAAAGTAATATCCTTGGGACTGCACACACTTCTCCCAGCGGTCCCGCCATGCTTGGAAGACTTTCAGGTACGCCTCTTTGGGAATGGAGTATAGCTCGGCCGTCAAATTTATCATAATGTCTTCTCGTGACTCAAATCAGGTCCCTTTCTGCGGTATTTTCAGCTTGGGGAACAGCCACAAATCGCAAGGAGCCATGTCAGGAGAGTATGGAGCCTGACGAATCAGAGGAGTCTTGTGTTTGGCCAAGAAAGTCTGAATCAGATGCGAAGAATGTGCGGGTGCATTGTCGTGATGCAGCTGCCAAGTTCCCGTTGTCCACAGGTCCGAATTTAGCGCACACTCTCCGCAAGTTCAAATCCTCCATCAATATGGATTGTACTGAACCGTGGCTTATCCCCACCTCGTGTGTAAGTTCTCGGATGGTGATACGGCAGTTCTGCATGACCAAAGTCCGCACTTCGTGAATGACCATGTCGTTTCGGCTTGTTGATGGTCTACCGGAACGTGGCTCACTATGCACCGATGTGCGGCCATCTTTGAAATGGTTGTACCACTCCTTAATTTGTGTAATGCTCATGGCTTCATCACCAAAAGCTTGTTGAATCTTTCGAATTGTTTCTACTTGGGTATCACCGAGCTTTTGGCAAAATTTAATGCAATACCGCTGTTCAAAACGTTCCGTCATTTCGTGACAAATAAAAATCCGACGGCTTGTTACTACCACAGCTCGCGCGTACACTAATTGCAGACGACTGACACTGTCTTTGGGAGGGAAAAAAATTCATGCATGCGCAGGAAGGTCTTCTCCACTGTATCCACCAGAGAAACCTGTATATCATTTTTTTTCCCCGAAAAAAAAAAGGTCGGATACTTCTTGACCAGACCTCATATATGGTTTATTTTAACCCAGAAAGTGTGCTGCCATGTTTTCGAAAATGTAACATTCTTAATGTGTCTTACAAACGAAGCATTATTGTAAATGAGGTTGGTGTGTCACAAACTCCTGGGCATTATATAGAGGTGATAATTTGATGCGCTAGCAGTGTGACATTGGTGCTGAATGCCATTACCGCAATGCATTTCATGTATCTCGTGTGTTATCAGTAATCAAGTGTAATGAGTATGTTTTACATTGAGATGCGTTGTTGGAAGGAGTTGTGCAGACATAAAACTTGGCCCATATATTGGCAGTCTCTTTCATGAAATGTGCATTTTGGCCCATCTGGATACTTTGTAGCTAACAGGTCTGATATCATCATTATCATCATCTTCGCTCCCTATAGAGCATGGAACCTCCACTGCTGCTGGTCCCCTTTCAGAAAGCGGGCACCAAGCACATGCTTTGGTAGCGGTAGTTTCTGCGGCAGTATATTTTACACGGTGAAGTTGCCCGCCCAATGCTTAAACTCGTATTACTCGCCTTGCACGACATGCCCAGTGGAGGAGATGCGGTAGTGCTGTTCTCTTCTTTTGTCTCTTCAACGATCCCTGGGAACTACACAGGGCAAAAATTTTATAAAGGTGATATTTGATGCACGTAGGAACATAATATGGTGATGAATACCGTTATCACAGTACTACCACATGTAACCCCGTTTGTTATCAATAAACAGATGTAATGAGCGAGTCCATTGTACGTTGACATGTGCTGTTGTAAAGAGTTGCTAATGACATTAACATAAAAGAAGGAAGTGAGAACCATTTGTTGGCCTGTTACAATAGCTTGGAGTTTCATTTTCTCACAGTAAAATTGTATGTCTGACTATATGCGTCACGTCATATTTATTTGCTATATTATTTCTTTGAAGTGAAGATGTAACTTACAGAAGCTCGCTGGAAGCAAATGTTGCACTACCTTCACCACTTAGGAACAAATCTAGGAGGGAAGATAATGACATTCATCTTGTTGTAGGAGTTTAGCAAACATTCATGAATATATTGACACATCATCTCACAATAAGTTTTGTTATGTGTACTGGTAATAATGCACATCTTTGCTGTTTGGAACAGCCACTTTGCTCATTCTGCAGTTTTTGTTTTCCAGATGCTGTTAGATCGTGTGCAGTTATGTCTGTCCTCAGACAATCATATTTCAGCCCTTTCCCCCTCTGCACCTGTTAAAAAAATAGTTTTGGTCCCTTTTATGATACTGCCATAGGGGAGAGAAGTGTTAGAGACTTCATTACACTGTTTCTCAGCTTTATGAGGTGGGGTGACCAGTTCGCTTCCTAGCTGCTTTCACCTTCCCAGACTCAAGACCCAGAGTCAGGTACCCATTTACAGCTGAGTAGACTGGAACATGACATTACCAAATTTTGAACCTAGTGAATTTGTGTCAAGAAATGAGTGCTGTACCCACACAGTTCTTCGATCTGACCATACCTCCTGTATTTCTGGATCATTCTTTTGAGTCCATCTGTGCACTGTAGGTATCCCTGAATGTGCTTTGATACTCTTTGAAGATTTAGTTATCACTAATTCTGACATTGGATCTGTCTCCTTTATCCTGCCTTCTTTTCTTTAATTAGTCTCATAACGTACGTCTGTCTCCTTTTCTTTAATTAGTCTTGTAACGTACATCTGTCTCCTTTATCATTGCAGCTGTCTTCTTACTTCTTGATGTATGTCATCTTATGATGTATGTCATCTTATGATGTATCATATCACCCTAACTTCAGAGCCCTCCTTGTACTTGATACAGCATTTATAATCTTTACAGTTTCTGTCATTGTCTGTGCTTAGTGTCCAGACCTTATGACTCGAGCCATTAGACCTGTAGCAGTGGACTGCATTTGTGCTTAGTATCCAGACCTTATGACAATCCATCAGACTTGGAGCATTGGATATTGTCTTCCCAGACCTTGTGACTGAACCCATCAGATCTGTAGCAGTGGACATTTTCTGTGTTCATAGTTTCCAGCCCTTATGACTCAAGCCATTAGACTGTGGCATTGGACATTGTCTATTTTTGCTTAGTGTCCAGACTTTATTACTCCATCCATCAGACTTATAGAATTGGATATTATCCATGTCGGTGCTCAATGTCCAGACTATACAACTCAAGCTGTCTGACAGACCTGTAGGATTGGATTTTGATAGACCACATCTGGTGCCAGTTGATGGGCCGTGGAAGTAGTGTCCTTTAATTGCAGCCAGTTTAGTTTAAAAAAATTAAACTGATCCTTCTACAGGGGGCAACAGGTTGCTGGTAGCCTTGTCATCTTTCTAGCTCATCAGTCTTCTCTTGTTTAAAACAAATCAGTCTTCAGTGTTTTACATTATTGATATAATAATAATAATAATTAAATTCTTTAAGCGCCAAACACGGCGCATAAGGCAGAAAACCAGTGCTACTCCAGGTTGTTCGTTGTGACGCCACTCCTCTTAGCTCTTGCACATTATTTAGGCCCAACGTTCTTCCTTCTCTTATTATTGTTCTTCTGAGTGTTTCTTTTGGTCTTCCTTTTTTCCGCTTACCCTCAGGAACCCAAATGAGCGCCTGTAGTGGTATTCATTGTTTTGCATTCGTAGGACATGACCGATATATGACCATCGTCTTTTCCTTATATAGTCGGAGACATATTTCTGCCTAGAGTCTTCTCTTATTTGTCGATTAGTCTTGAATTCTTTCCAACTGATGTTGTCTAAGACATTTGTTCTCGAATGTATTCAGCTTGTTCTCCAATGATTTTGTTATTTTCCAACTCTCACAGCCGTATGTTAACACTGAGATAACATTTGAATTAAACAGACGAAGCTTGGTATGTATATTCAATGATCGTAATTTCCAAATGTTAGATAATCTATTGAAGGCGCTAGCTGCCAAAGCAATTCTAGTATGGATTTCTCTTGTTGTGTCACCATCCTGAGTCATTTTACTGCCTAAATAATTGAAACTTTCAACTTTCTGTAGTTTTTCCCTGTTCAAGATGATATCAAAGGTCTCGTTAGAAAAGTTCATAGCTTTAGTTTTAGAGGCATTTATTTGGAGACCAATTTTAACCGAGAGATGACACAAATTATTTATTGCTTCTTGGGATTGTCTTGGTGTTGAACTTAAGAATGCTACATCATCTGCGAAATCCAGGTCCCCCAGGAATTTTCCATTTGTCCATTTTATACCCAATTGTTCATTGTGGGTATAGTTTCTCATAACCCAATCAATAGCTATTCCAAAAAGTAGTGGTGACATAATACAGCCTTGTTTCACCCCATAAAGGTATGTTTTCAGGCACTCGTAAGAAATAAAGAAGTAGAACACTTGGACAACAGAAAAACAACAGACGTGAGTGGCTTACCCAGGGTTCGAACCCCGTACCTTCCGTACGACAACTCCGCCTAGCTATCAAGCGAATCACACTGACCCCACGGCCTGTTTGTCTAATATTAAATTTACTAATATTAATTTACTGTTTACAGGCCTCGGGTTTCCCTTCCTTATGTGTTATTTATGTTCATACAATACCAGAAACATACCCACTGTTCTATACTATTGTCCTTTAGTCTTCTACTATTTACTGGACCCAGTATCAAGGTCTTTGTCTTGTTTGGACTGACACATACTGTTAATAGGAGAACAACAGAAGTGATTGCGTCATTAAGGGGCTGTATACTTCCCGTGTTATCTTGTGTTTCTTACTGATAAATAGCCAGTAAAGCATCTTTTTTTGGGGATGCCTAGCTGGCCGTGGGGTCAGTTTGATTCGCTTGATAGCTAGGCGGAGTTGTCGTACGGAAGGTACGGGGTTCGAACCCTGGGTAAGCCACTCACGTCTGTTGTTTTTCTGTTGTCCAAGTGTTCTACTTCTTTATTTCTTACGAGTGCCTGAAAACATACCTTTATGTTTGTCTAATATTAATTTACTAATATTAATTTACTGTTTACAGGCCTCGGGTTTCCCTTCCTTATGTGTTATTTATGTTCATACAATACCAGAAACCTACCCACTGTTCTATACTATTGTCCTTTAGTCTTCTACTATTTACTGGACCCAGTATCAAGGTCTTTGTCTTGTTTGGACTGACACATACTGTTAATAGGAGAACAACAGAAGTGATTGCGTCATTAAGGGGCTGTATACTTCCGGTGTTATCTTGTGTTTCTTACTGATAAATAGCCAGTAAAGCATCTTTTTTTGGGGATGCCTAGCTGGCCGTGGGGTCAGTGTGATTCGCTTGATAGCTAGGCGGAGTTGTCGTACGGAAGGTACGGGGTTCGAACCCTAGGTAAGCCACTCACGTCTGTTGTTTTTCTGTTGTCCACGTGTTCTACTTCTTTATTTCTTACGAGTGCCTGAAAACATACCTTTATGTTTGTCTAATATTAATTTACTAATATTAATTTACTGTTTACAGGCCTCGGGTTTCCCTTCCTTATGTGTTATTTATGATCTGGATATCTGTCTGGTACTCATGATTGTCCATTGTATCTGGATATCTGTCTGATATTCATGATTGTTCATTGTGGGGACATTGGATCTGGATATCTGTCTGATATTCATGATTGTTCATTGTGGGGACATTGGATCTGGATAAGGGAGAGATAATGATGATTAGTGATTGCCTGTTAAAGAATGACACTGCAACCGACCGATGAATCAACACAACTCAAACTGCCATAATAATTGGCATCAAGTGTGTAAAACTAGCAGAGATGGACGTATGAGAGGATGGGTCAGGCATGAATACTACCAGAGCACTACAGAAATAATCAGCGTTCATACCCTTTGACATTTGCTGAGGGAGACTGAACACCTGTAGTTTGCCCCGTAGTGTGGTGATATTGATTCTGAATAACAGTAACAAAGATTGTGAACACTGATATTTGGCTTACTATAATGCACATTATATTGCCAGGTTGCACTGACAGAACATTTTCTTCTTGGTACCTTATCTAGGTAGTCCCATAGCAGGTACTGCCTGGGGGGGAGGGAGTGAAGTGTTGGAGACTTCAAGTTCAGGAAGGCCAAAACAGCGAGGAAGGAAAATGGTCGCACACCACCACATTAAGCTGAGATCTAGTATAGTGAAACCTCAAACACTTCACTCCACTCCAGCAGTATCTACTATGGGAACTACCTCTACATTTTAAACTTTATCTAGATACAGTCAGCATCATAACCAGGTTTGGTTTATTTATATGACCTTGTATTTGCAAAAGGCAGTGTAAGCTAGTAATATGTATTATGTAAGCTACAAATGTTTCTATAGAATTAAGTTGTAGATCTGTTGAGAAAGTCTGATTAATAGTTGAAAGAATGTCTGTTTACGTTGTGATGTGTGAACTACTGGGGTGATTGAAAAGTCACTCATTATTTTTATATCATCTTCTTCTTCTTTGATCCTTAGCCGCTGACCGTCAAAGCAGTCAGTGGCCTTTACGCCTGGTGGCGTTTTGTAGGGCAACAACAAATTGATTCCACTTTGCTCGGTCGGCGGCCATCCTTCGTACAGTGCCCCAACTCTGGTTCATTCTTTGCATCTCAGCCTCCACAGTCCTCCGCCAAGTTGTTTTTTTGGTCGGCCTCTCTTTCGTTTTCCTTCAGGGGTCCATAGCATAGCTGTTCTTGCGATGGCATCAGGGTCTCTTCTGAGGACATGGCCAACCCAGCGTCTGCCAGCTATGATGGTGTGCATGGCCTCTTGTTTGCTCCGAGTAAGCAGATCTTGGTTGGTGATGATATTCGGCCAAAAGATTCGGAGAATTTTTCTTAGGCATGTTGTGTGAAAAGAGGACAATTTCGACATTTCCTTCTCTCTGTAACTCTCCAGCTCTCCGCGCCATAGAGAAGCACAGAAAGCACACAGCTCTGATATAATCCTAATTTTGTGCTTGTGCTGTACTGAGAGGACTTCCAGATGTTGTTTAGACTAAAAAAAGGCTGTTCTTGCTTTGTTCATTCTGTTGTTGATGTCTTTGCTTGCTCCGCCGTCTGGTGTTACTATGCATCCTAGGTATGTGAAGGCATCTGTCTGTTCCAGTTGCTGATTCCTTACTGATATGGGCTCAGGGTTGCTCACATTGAGCGTCATGACCTCTGTCTTCTTTAGGTTGATGTTCAAGCCCACCTGCTGGCTATACTTATTAAGTCTATCCGTTTTTTCCTGGATGTGTTGATGTGAATGTGCTAGCAGTGCATTGTCATCTGCATATTCCAGATCTTCCAATGTAGAAAATGTAGTCCATCTTATTCCTCTTGGATTGCCCTCTGTTGTCTGGCGCATCACCCAGTCTATGACTGTTAAAAAATTTTTATATCATCACTTGCATTTATTGGGTATGGGTGAAACTAGTTGTCAAAAGAAGGGGCCATAACCACCGTTTTTTTTTTTTTTCTAATAAGTTTTATTTTTCAACTGCCACAACCACAACTGATGTACTTTAACTACTGATCCCTAGTCCTCACAGCTGGCAGCAATGTTGGCTGTCTCTTGTAGCTTGTTTATAGATCATTTTAGATTTTGTTTCTGGAAATGAAAAAAATTATTACTTTTTAGCCAAGTGGCTGCTATTGGTTCTTTTATTGACACTTCATGTTTATGCAATAGATACAAGTGATCCAATTTAAAAATAAGGAGTGACTGTACATCTACTCTGTATAAGACATAGTCTTCCTGAGTGTTGTGAAACATTAAGGTTTTCTTTATGCAAACAGTTTTCCATAACTTTCCTGACTGTCTTTCCTACTTTTTTTTGTGAATTGCTACTGGCTGTATTGTACACTGAGTTTCCAGCTTCTTGAGGTTGTTCATTTGGTGTGGTGTTTTTTTTAAAAGTGTATACTCTTTTCACATCATTTATTTATCCTTCTTTCCATCTGGCCAAACTATCTTAACTACTTTTAGAATGTTAATTTGGGAGAGGGGAATGACATTTTTAGTTTACACCTCTTTATATGTTGTTTTCATACTCAAGTGATGTTATTATTATATCTGCTCATTATTCTGTGATCAGAATACTGTGTTTAGATTTTGTCCTGCTTACATTGTTTTTGTTTTTAACGTAGCAGTTTTGACTAGGTATGTTCCGTTCAACCTAGACACAAGGGCTATCAGTTATATTAGGGCAAATGTCCAAATATAAAAGATCTTGTGGTCCGGTGTATTATATTATTTTCCTGCTTACATTTACGCTGCCATACATGTCTGTGTAAATGAAGACATTAAAAGACATGACATTTTAAGTATAAAAGTTTGTCTATGCAAATTGTGATGCTTAAGCTAATACATTCTTCATTTTGGGTGTGATGTGAAAGTGATTTGATAGCCTGTTTGGTTGGTGTCTGTGCAATACAAGAGTAAACTGAGTAACATGATGTGTGAAATAAAAATAATAGGGGGGAGGGGGGATAGAAAATGATGGATATTTGTAAGAATTTGAGGTTTATAATGATTGTTTAGTGCCTATGCAATATTTATACAGCATCAGCAGTTAGGTAAATAATTGTCGTCTTTATAGGGGATGATCACACACAGACTGAATGTATGAACAGAAGTGTCTTCATCAGAACAACGAACATGTAGCAGCTAATAATCTTAACAACGTGAGATATATAACTAATAATAAAGCTAAGAATGGAAAACAAAAGACTTGGCTGAGAAGGTATTTGAGGAAATATGACAGTAATTTAAAAAGAAATAAGATTTGGGGGGGTGCATGAAGCCGAATGGTTCATAAACCGACAGATATGAGAGGAAGGGAAAAAAAACAAGGGAATCTTGAAAACTGCAATGGGAGAGGCTGGAGTTTTAGGTTTTCAACCAGATATGCCACAATGACTGCCGTGAGCCCATGTTTGTAGGATTTCTGCATTATTGTTTGTCCACTAGTATCTTAGTCTCCCTCATGCCCTAAAACCAGATCAGGCACCATTCTCATAAGATGGCCGAACCACTTTATGTTCTGTCTCTGTATATATTCAATGATGGATGTAGTTCCTGCAGTTTTTCTAATGTCATCACTTCTCGGTCTGTCTTGCCTAGTTACATTCATGGCTCTTCTCATGATGTGATTTTCCTCTCATAAGCCTTGGACAGGGACTGTGTTTGACACTGTTGGCAAAAGGCTGGTAAGAGGATACTGTTTATCAATTGTCTTAGAGTTTCCAATTAACTAAGAGTATAAAGGATGTTTTTGCTTCTTTTGGATTTAATTCTGGTTTGGTGTATTTTCTAAGCTGCATACTTGCATGGGCTTTACTGCAGATGTGGCAGAGCTGTTCTGGTATTTATGCCTTTTGTATGCCTTCCCTTCCAGATTACATGCACATACACAACCTAGTTCATGATATAACTTGTATGTTGCTCTGATGAAAGTGTTTTCCTGCGGCATTAAAACAAAATATTAGAAATATCTGTGTACACTGGTGTCTGTGTATGATTTGACATTTCAGATGTTAAATCTAAATACTTTGTAAACATATATATATATATATATGACTGAATGTGATATGTATGAGATGACTAATTATGCGGTGCAGTCAGTATGACTGAATTTGATACATATGACTAATTATGTGGTACCATCACTGCTGTATACCAGTATGTTGTGTTGTCAGACAACTTGCAAGGGTGAACTCTTGAACGGAACTTGATTTGTATGTCTGTATAATTCCATTTGACTTGTAATATATGTAATGTACTCCGGCTGTCCAGATTGGATATCATTTTGATTGATTTTTCTGTCTCACTCATGATATCATCTGTAGCCACTTATTTCTGGTTCCTTTTACATGTACGTGAGTGGAACCACTCAGCATTTAAAATGGAGCAATACCCATGTTAGTGTTCAGGATATGTTCCTAGGGTGAAGTGCAGATATGTTCCTAGAGTGAAGTACAATGTGCAACAGCGCATTATGGGTCATTATAAAATACTTAAGCGGAGGTTTCGTTACTAATGTTATTTTCAACCTGAGATACATATAATACAGTATGTAAACAGTAATTTCTGGGTTTAATACACACAGTAATAGTACAGTAATGAACTTCTCTTGAATGATGTATCATGAATAAGTCATTATGTAATACAAAAATGAACTTTTATTGAATGATAAATCGTGAATAAATCATGACATCAGTAAAACAACACGTCACAGCAGCAGCAGCAGTGGGTTACATCTTGGATCAGGGTTTTCCTCAAACTTCAGCTACTTGTTGAAGTAGGGGTCAAAGGTTGATTGTCATTTCTCAAGTTTCCTCTCACCAAACAGATCTCGGTACCAGGAAATCGTGTCAAGATCACCTCAATTTGCCGGATAGCTTCGCTGGTATTTGGGGTTATTCTTGATGAACTGGTCCATGATTCATGTGATCATAGTGATGCTACTGCTGATGAATTCTGTGGTGAGTTTACTTGCTGGTATTTCCTCTTCTGTATCAGGGGCTTATGAAACCGAAGTAAATTCTCAACATTGTTATCCTTAACATCCTTCATTGGCCGGTGCAAAATGTTTTTGATGTCTGGTCTCCTTTTCAAATCATTAGCCATTAAAAAATGTCATATAGAAATTGAATTTCAGTTTGTTAGAGTGTTAAACAAAACTGTGCTAAATGGGATGGTGCTAACAAGTCGGTCTAATACTGTCCTGTATAATGGGGGGTTAGATAAGTTCAGGAATTCAACCTTTATGGAACTTATCAAGCACAGTACATAAATCACAAGGGAAAGGAGAAAATCAAGAATGACATGGAAAAGAAGCATTATAACAGAGCCACAGGAGGAAGTTTAGAAAGTGTCATAAGATGGGTGGTCACAAACCTGAACACCTTAGAAAATGAGGGTTGGCTAATTGTAAAAGAGTTCAGATTCCAATATTTACTTCTGATGTGGAGGAATGGCATGTTATATAAGGAATGCTATTAATTTTTAGTGTGTGCTTTTGTAGTTTGCATGAAGAAAAAGTGGGGTATTTATTGTAACTCGTACATACAGGATAAGGAATAATTAAGAATCAAAGAATTTGATGAATAAGTGACAACATGTAGACTTGTTTGCATTGAATAAAGTTCTGTTATATGCTTTATATCAAATGATGATTTTGTTTTTGTAAACTTTATAACTATATTGTTTATTGTTGTTCAGAATCGACATCATTGCACTCCGGGCAAACCCATAGGTGCTCAGTCTCCCTCAGCACATGTCGAATGGTATGAATGCTAACAGTTCCTGTTGCGCGCTGATATTACATACGCCGGATGCATCCTCTTATGCGTTCATTCCTGCTAGTCCCACTCCTAATACCAAACTTAAGCAGTCTCAGCCGTGGATTCATCGATTGCAGTTTCATTCTCTAACAGGCGATCATTAATTGTCTCCAGTATCTCTCCCTTATCCATATCCAACGCACCCACAATAGGTGCTCTTGACATGGAACCAGACTTTTAGATCTAACTCCAATTGTGTGTTCAAATGTAGTATGTAAGTTCTGTCCAGTTTATGACCTAGTTTTCACACTTTCATGCATTCTCTTTTTTCTTATTCATATGTTTTCTTTTTTTATTTGCCCTTTAACCCCCTATGATCATATGGGCCTTGACTTTATACAGTATAAGGGGTGAGTGAGGAAGGGTGAAAAAAACAGGAAGTCTGCAGCAAGCAGTCACATGTTCTTGTAGTGATGGTTTCTGTTGCAGGTTTACATGATGAGGTTTGAAGCCTCATGCACAACCTCATATAAGCCACCATGTGGAGCAGTGGGTCTTATTAGAGACCACAGCGAACTACACGGGGCGTTTATGGAAATAGCGGGCGCAATAGGAAATGGAGATGCTGACATCACGTTATTGAAGACAGCTGGGGGGGAAAGTGATATATGAATTCAAGAAGAAAATGATATAGAATCATTTTCATAAGTTGAAGGTGTACTGGAAACATGGGACGTTTCTGGAAAGTGGCAGAGAGATGAGAGGAATAGAAAGTGTGATCGCTGCCTCTGAATGAAAGGGGGCATTAGCAGGAGCTGATTGGTAAATCTTTTTTAAAGCGAACACTGTAGAAATTTTAAGAATGGTAACACTGCATCAAACCAAGCATTAATTTCAAGATGTTAAGAAACATTAATGAATTAATGGATAGTGATACTTTTAAGTCCCCTCTCAACCTATTGCAAATTGAGCTCCCAACAATTTTGAGACCTGTGTCACTCTATCTCTCTTCCATTGTCACTGCTTGCCATTTCTGTCATAACTGGCATCACGTGTTATCAGCTCCGATCAAGTGCCGGCCGAGTAGCTTGTATTCTGACCTTACATTTACTTATAACCATCATCACATGACAACTCCTATATGCCTTCTAGTGCTGAGCAGCTTGTGGGTAAAAGGGTGAAGGATCCTGTTACACGCCCATTGAGGCATATTGGGAATATGGTGTTAGGCCCATATTTTCTTGACCATGCGGCACACTAGGGGTGATATGGTCAGCATCACGCCGGCCGCTGAGCAGCTTGTATTTACATTTAATTAATTCCCGCTTGCCATCTAGTGTATCTACTGCCTGTATCATCAGCACGCTTCTATTTGGCGGCATATATACAGTCATGCGCCGCTTAACGTCCACGATACGTTCTGTGAAATAGGACGTTATGCGATTTGGACGTTGTGCGAACACCATACTTTATACTTAGCAAAGTTATATGGGATACTGTAGTGTACCTGTATTGACTAAATAGCCAAGATACTCTACACATACGGTAATGTATTTTCGAAAGTTCACATTAAAATAACGATAGTAAGTACAGTACAGTACATACATAGGCGCCCAAGCTAACACATAGGTAAATTATTATGACACCAAATCAAGCGATTATATGCGGATACTGTACTGTACTAAATTAAGCCAAGATACTCTACACATACGGTAATGTATAAATAGGTAGTATATTATGACTATCAAGACATATGTACTGTATTATAGGTTATATATGTACTGTACTATTATACGCCTGGCATCACAATCGCTTTGTACTGTATTCAAGAGACATGAGATACACGTGTTGCGTGCGGGAAGCTGTTGCTTTCGCTACGTCCGGTTACGTCCGCTTCGTCCTGTTCTCCGATCGGGATTTCTGAACTCTGTTATAACCTTATGGGACCACGGTCGGACGTTGTCCGAGCGGACGTTATGCAGCGCATGACTGTATATATATATATATATATATATATATATATATATATATACTATATATATATATATATATATATATATATATATATATATATATATATATATATATATATATATATATGCCCTGTTGTTAACAAGGTGAAAAAGTCCGGGACGGCACCCAATCCACCAATTATAAATTATCTGCCATCATCCACATAAGTACACAATCAGACTACCCCTTATCCTCACACCATCAATGATCGTTATATATTAATTTTAGTTCTTGTCATTACTGTTTTACTAAATTGTGCAATTCTCTATCTGTTCTCAACACCTGTTCCCCAGTTAGGGATGAATTGTATGCCTGTAAATAATCTAATATTGGTTTTCTCTGTTGTTCATACTTCCTACATTTTAGTAGGAAATGCTCTATATTATTGTTTTTCTAGACACTCTGCGCAGTAAGGTTTTTCTATTCTAAAATAGCCCATTCATAGATGCAGTCTAAGAAGTTTCTTATTGCTAGGAATTTTTAGTTCTCTAGATACCTGACACGTTCTTGTTGGAGCCTTGAACAATTTATATGCATGTCTGCCCTTCAGACTTCCATCCCACTCTATTGTCAATTCCTCAGTTATTATTCTTTTAATTAAGCTTTTGATCTCTGTTTTACTCACCTCACATTTATTTGGTTTCTATTAGTTCTGCTTTGTTTTTCTTCTTTATCCGCCTTTTCATTTCCTTCTATGCCAACATGTGAAGGTATCCAAGCTATTAGAACGGAACATCCTCTAGATCAGGGTCCTCAACCTGTTTTTTTAAAAAAGGTTCATTTTTACATCAAAACAAACAAAATACATACTCGTATATGGCCGAGTAAACACATTTAACGAAATAGAAATATTGAGGATTTAAAAAAAATTGATCTTCAAATCATTTGAGTCAAATGTATAATTAGTGCGATCTTTGGCATAGCATGTTAGTCGCCAATCTTTTATAGTTAGGAGTGTATGATGATGTTGCTGCACGCAAACAATCATCCAGATGAGCATCCGTGAGCCGCGACCTGTACTCAGATTTAACAATGTTCATTTTTAATAATAATGATTCGGAAAGATACGCGAAGCCAAAAAATGAGTGTATCTTACATGCCGCACTTTTTAAGATTATATATTTTTCAGTAATGAGTAGATTGTTAAATAAAACAAACTCTGTGTGTCTATCGGCAATATTTTTGTAATTTTCATGGGACCACTAAACGCCAAAACTAGAGAAGTTTAAATAGAGGATAAACTAATTTTTCATCATGCAAACACAACTGTTTGTATATTCTTTCATCGGCAATTCTTCTGCGAGCACACAAACAAGCATTGGTGAGCACCGTCTTGAGTACCCCTGCTCTGGAGTAAAGGTAAGTATTTGCCAGTAATGTCTGTTCTGCTATATCAGGTCTACTATATTCTCGCAAGTTTCTTATAGCTTGAGTAGCTGAAAGTGAGTCTATTAATATTGTCAATTTATGATGACGGTTGTTAGAGAAGATTTCTAGAGCTTTCAGAATTGCAACCATCTCTGCTGTGAAAATAGATGTATGACCTGTTATACTATATCCTTTCACCATTTGCCACATGGGAAAAGAAATTCCTATCCCCAATTTATTAGCTTTTCCTTTAGATTCATCTGTGTAATACTTTCCTTTGATATTTGTTGAATGTATTTTTTGAAGTGATTCATCAAGCCCTGAAGCTCAGAGTTTGATGAATTGCTTCACCCAGGCATGCAAGGTCTTTGGCCTCGCAATAAGTCTAAAGAAAACAAATGTGCTGAGCCAGGATGTGGATGTAGCACCAGTTATCACTATCGATAACTATGAACTGGCATTGGTGCCCTACCACATACCTGTGGTCTACCATCAATGTAAAACTCTCTCTAAACACAGAAATTGACAGTCGCATTGGCAAAGGTGCAGCTACCTTTGCCCGCCTCACAACGCGTGTTTTGGGAAACTCCAAACTCACAAGGAAGATCAAAGCTGCGGTATTTAACGCCTGCGTCACCAGCACACTACTATATGGCAGCGAGACATGGACAGCATATGCTAAGCAAGAAAGAAGGCTCAATACCCTCCATCTACGGTGTCTACGTCACATCCTCGGTATTCCGTGGAAAGACAAAGTAACAAATGTTGAGGTGTTGTCACGTGCTGGCCTTCAGAGCATGTATACACTGCCTAGACAGCGCAGACTACGCTGGCTTGGCCATGTCTCCCGCATGGAGGATGGTCGCATCCCGAAAGATATCTTCTACGGACAACTAGCAGATAGCAAAATAATATTTGGGCGACCGCAGCTGAGGTTCAAAGATGTGTACAAGAGAGACATGAAGGTACTGGACAACAACGTGGGAGGATGAAGCTGCTGATCGCATCAAGTGGCGATGCTATCTACGGCGCCACCTAAGATTAGGCAAAGAGAAGCTCTTTTAGCAAGCAGGAGAAAACGTCGAAAGGTACACCAGGAAAATAAGCAGCAGAGGGCTATCACCTCAGGGACGCATTCCCATAGTCAGTTATGACTGAAGGGGCTATTATTATTATTATATTTCATGGCTTTGTTTTTGAAAGTTTCCATATCAGATGCTTTATTAATTACGCCTGCCAGGTAGTAATCTGTAACTGGTTTCTTGAGCTTCTAGGGTGGTACCACCGGCTTGTATATACTACTGTTATTAATTGATGCATTTGATGCATCCAAGTGTACTAGTTCCTCCATACATTTCCAACCTGTGGGGTATCTACCTTTATTCGTGAACCTGTTCTGAGTTGTAAATTGATACCTCGCAAATGCTGGAACAGCTGGATGAGTCTTGTCTAACATAAATTTGGTCATGTAATTTAGTCTTAGTTCCTGTCTCCGAAGTTCCAAACGGAGAACTACTCAGGACACCTCCAGAGCCAACCTCGATGTTGATCTGATTGCACCTGCAATTGTAGATAAAGATTGGTGTTGAATTCTGTCTAATTTAATCTTGTGACTATGCTGCAGAGTCAAATACTATTAGCCTTTTTAGTGCCCTTGTTCTTGACTGTCCCTTCTGGCCCTGTCATGCCTAGCTGGCCGGGAGGATAGTGTGATTCGCTTGTATAGCTAGGCGGTGTTGTCGTACGGAAGGTCCGGGGTTAAATCCTGGGTAAGCCACTCACGTCTGTTGTTTTTCTGTTGTCTAGTGTTCTACTTCTTTATTTCTTACGAGTGCCTGAAAACATACCTTTATGTTTGTCTAATATTTATTTACTGTTTACAGGCCTCGGGTTTCCTTCCTTATATGTTATAAATGTTTATACAGTATATAACACACCGAGGCAGGAGATTTCACACCTCACCGGGAAAATCAATTACGTCTGCCATTTTAATATAATCAGCACATAAATAGAACGTGACAGTATTAAACAAAAACGTAAAATTGGCTATCGTATACAAAACAACCTTCGCAATAGCGCAATAAATATTTAACAAACCAGTAGTTCCCAAGTTTGACCGCAGGAATCTTGGTGACGCCAAACAGCCAGTTTAAGAGGAAGTTTCTTCGTCGATAGTGGAATGAAGTATGTAATACCAGCTTACTGAATTCATCTTGCCACACTTGTTATCAAATCGATTGTTATAGGACAATGTTATATTTTTGCACATAATATGTAAGGACGAAAACTGTAATATTATTCTCCCCCATCTCCCCTCATCCATCGTTTTATTTAGTCGCTCCTTGTCAACGTTGGGCGGTAGAGGTTAGCCTGAGAGAGCTCCATGCTATCCTATCAGATGTTTTTCTTTTAGCCTGGTTCCAGTTTAGTCCTCGGTTCTTCAGAGATTGCCTGATACTGTCCTCCCTGCGAACTCCGGTGTTGCAGACAGGACGCACTTAACGGTAGGGAACAATGTACAGTGCCTCCTACCTGACGGTACCAGACACTGTACAGTGAACCTTACCTGCTAGGTAGGAAGCACTGAACTTAGGTAGAAATGACAACATTTTAAAAGTAAAAAACAAATCGGAAACCCGTATATAAATATAATTAATGCTGTATTGTATGTATTGAGAAATGGATGTGCCAATAAAACCAAGGCAATAATACATGATGATTATGGGTTTTTTTTCTACTTGGCAGTGTATAAATAAAGAGTACTAATAAAGTAAAACTGGATAGATGACATTCCTTCGAAACATAGATCTGACCAACGAAAATCAGTATACGTTTAATCTGTTAAAAATATGTATATTGCTTTTTTAGTAACTACTATTAGAAAAAAGAGCATTAAAACTATTTTTTACCTTAATATAAAAAGTCAAATAATTTATAACGTCATCTGCTCGCATTGTGAAATAAATCTTCTCTTTGGTCAGAACGTACTTAATCGCGGTGCGGGCAACGACAGAAGCATGTTTTCTCGTCCGTAATAAGTTTAATTGTAATCGAGAACAAGTTGTTGTAGACAAGTAGCTGTTTTGAATTACGTTACCGTATTACCAGCTCAGCAGAAGTGAACAAGTGGTAATCTTCAGACTTCGCACAGGTCATAACAGATTGAGATACCATCCACTCAACAAATTAAAGATAGGAACTACTGATGAGTGTGACTGTGGCACCGATAAAATGACTGCCGAACATCTGCTTTAAAGGTGCCCAACATATGAGGAATAGTGAAAACGAATATGGCCATCACCAGTACCATTCCTGGAGAAAATCTACGGAGATATCAACAGCCTCAGGTTGACTACTGTGGTGAAGTGGGATGTTATAGATATTTATAAGGGACTTAGTGTACTGACTGAGATCAGCTGTGAAGGTATATATATATCTAATAAGAGTAGTATATTATATATATATAACCTTACTTGCTGCCACATATCTATATATCTCAGTCAGAATTATTCTGGAATAGTGTGGTGACTACGTTTTGTGTCTAGGGTATGTGTATGGTGAAGTGTAAGTCACAACAACAGACAGATAAACAATTTAATTTAATCCACTACTCTTAACAACACTGTGACACTCACATACATATAACACTCTATGAGAATAGCTTAAAGAAGTCACTCGTAACGGTTCAAATAACAATATGTATTCATTACTGGCATGAAGGAATATGTGTCCTGATTCAACTACAAGGGAACCAGGAATCACAATCAATTTAAATTACAAGTTATGTACAGAATGTATTTAATATGAATATTGTAGTGACATATATTATTACCAATGTTCTATGTGTGTCAATTGTGTAGTGGTAAAATGAGGTAATACTGGTTTTGTTTTGTTCAAGCTCTGTTGGTATTTGTCATCATGACTTCAATAGTTTGTCTTTAGGGACCATTATTGTAGATGTTCACAGTTCCTGATTTTAAGACAAGTAAATTCCCCTCTGAATAGTATTTTTATAAAGTTATTTCAAGATGAGGGGACATAATGTTGAGCTCAGCTGGCCAATTCGCTTATCTGGCGTGATGGCGGCAGGAAAGGACTCCTCTGCTCGAATTCTCCTCTGGGCTCAGGAGACACCTCACTGATAGCTAAAAAGACCAAGGAGTATGCTGTCCGACTCTGGATTCAGCAAATCTCTGATCAGATGCTGCTCACTACCATCAAGACCACTGTCCCACAATTTCATGGAAATAAACACAGATACGTTGATTAGCAATGAATTCTGGCACAAACTGGCACAAATTCCGTTCTGCCTATGTTCCAGGCTTTTATTTTAGCAAAAATGTGAGCTGGCTTCAACGTACTGTCGCTTTATCAAGCTTATTTGAATTAGTGGTCTCGAACTAACGCTCCCAAGTGTGTATATCAGCGAGACTGGCCAATGAGCCACGTTTCGACAAGTGTTTGAAAAAATGTTATCTTTTCCCGTCTCCCCTAACAACCAAGATAGTATTTATAACCCGACCAATCGTGGTTAGGCTTTCATTTGTTGCGCTCCAATCAATTTGGAGTTTACATGGTAGGCTATTTATGTAACGTAAGGTTTTTTTCAAACACGTTATAAAAAAAAATTTTATGAGCAGAAATGATTTTATGCTGTCAGGCACCCCCAATATTTTATTTTGGGTATAATTTATTAATTCCTGGACTATTTGCGTAACGTTTTACATATTATTTGTCAGCAAACCCTAAGGAACCCAAAAATACTAATTTAAAGGAGCTACGTGGCTGCGTTCAAAATATGCAATTTCTTCTATCTCCTGTTTAGAAGATGTGCTGTCTGGGTACTGTTATGTGTTCAAACGTAAACCCATATAATGTTGTCTTTTCTAATAAGAGTCTGTTATGATTTATAAACCTAACTCTGGGAAAGGGTAGTGTATTTTATCACTGTCCGTCTGAAAAAAAATTAGTGCATGTAGACTTACACGCGTGATGGTAGTAATTGTGTATCGCGCGAAGCGGGTTTAGTGTTCGGCTTTCTGCCTCTCCCTTCTCTTTTTATCCCTTTAATCCATCTGTTCGTTCGTTTTGGTAACGCAGTATAATTAATGTTAGGGTTAATTTAGGTCATTACGCAGTACGTCTCAATGCTTTTCCAAGAAATACAGCACACGTTTCATTGAAGAAGGCGGGTAATAATACAGTAAGCTTTACTATCAACGTGAAAGCGTTACAATTTGCAGACGAAGCAGAAAACAAGGGGGATTTCGAGTACATTCTTTGGGACAGCACTGTCATTTTACCATTGCTCTTCTCTTTATTAATTTTATTTGTTAGGCTTCATATTTACCTAATAATTTATATATGTGGATTAGAATATTTCATGACACCTCCCCTCTTAAAACAGACATTATATGTCAGTCCTTTATTCCATATACACATATAGAAATTTATTATTATTTCTGGGGTTTACGGTGATTCTCATCACACGGATGGCGGCTTAAAAAATCCGCTCCCAGATTGGTTTTTCCAGATATATATTCAATGCTAAAATTATATGGAGCCAGAAGCAAAGACCATCGGAGTAACCTAGAGTTCTCATGCTTAGCCTGTGCTAAAAACGATAAAGGTTTGTGGTCAGTTTGCAACTTAAATGCCTTCCCATATAGATAAATATTGAATTTCTTTATTGCCCATATTACTGCAAGACATTCTTTTTCGCTAGTTGAGTAGTTGATTTCAGCTTTATTCAACTTTCTGCTAGCATATGCCACTGGGCTTAATTCCCCATCCAATGCATCTGATTTCTGTAGAAGAGTTGCACCCAGCCCAATATTACTTGCATCCGTCCTTACTATGAATTCTTGACTTAAGTCAGGTAATTTCAAAATGGGTTTACTTGTGAGCTTTTCCTTCAATTCTTGGTAAGTCATTTCACATTGTGGTGTCCATGTAATGCGATCTGGAAGTCCTTTACGTGTCAATTCCGTTAAAGGTGCACATATGGAATTAAAGTTTTTGATATACTTCTGGTAGAAACCACATAATGAGACAAAGGATCTCACGTCCTTCTTGGTTTGTGGTCTCGGGGCTTTCTGTAGTTTTTCTAAATTCTTTGGGTCAGGGGTCATGTTTCCCTGATAAACTGTGTGTCCCAAAAATTCCAATTCTTTACATCCAACGCAACATTTGGTTGGTCGGGCTGTTAAATTTGCCTCCCTAAGTCGATCAAACAGCATGTTCAGAGAGTCAATGTGTTCCTCAAATGTTTCTGTTGCTATAAGGATATCATCCATAAAATTTGTTATACAGGGATTATTCAGAGGATCCAATAATTTTCTCATCATTCTAGAGAAGACACTAGGCGCATTCTTCAATCCAAATGGCAATCTATTAAACTCATAGTGTCCTTCTGAGGTACTAAAAGCTAGGTATGGTCTAACCTCAGGCTTTACTGGAATCTGATAGTATCCTTTACTCAGATCCACTTTTGAGAAATATTTAGCTTTATTTAGTCTGGCAAACAGCTGATTTGTATCCGGCAATGGATCCACCTGTCCTTCTGTAATAGCATTCAGTCTCCTGTAATCTATACAGAGTCTATGTTCTCCAGAGGGCTTCCTTAAGAGTACCACCCCGGAACTATACGAAGACTCACTGTGCGAAATAATTCCTTCCTTCAATAGATAGTCTATCTCTTCCTTCAAAGCTTTTTCCTTAGCAAACGGAATCGAATATGGTTTCATACAGACAGGTGTGGAGTCTATGAGTTTCATATCATATTCCAATGGGTTTGTATGCCCTGGTTGGTCTGTTAACACCTCTGCATGATTATTTAGAACCTGTTGCACTCTCTCTTTCTGAGTTTTCGTTAAATGTGTACTGATTTTCACCTGTGCTGCTGTCTCACAGGGGTGTAATGGATATTCAACTGATGAAAGTGGTTCCTTTTTCATCTCCATGGCGATGGACAAGGTCAACAAGTGTGTCTCTTCCTGATGTTCTCTTTCCAAATATTTCTTCAGGAGATTCACATGATAGATTTTTTCTTTCCCCTTCTTATCTATCTTATAATTTGTTCTAGACACCTTCTCTAGAACTGTATATGGACCCTGCCATCCAATTTGTAACTTATTCTGACTCCCGGGCAAAAGAAGCAGTACCTTCTCTCCCACAGCCAAATTTCTGTCTTTCGCCTTCCTGTTATAATAGGCAGCATGTTTCTTCCTGGCTTGTTTCAAATTTTCATTGGCAAGTTTCCAGCCAGTTTTTAACCGAGTGGTCAGCTCATTCACATATTGGTATGAAGATGTAATGTTTTCCTCTGCCTTTTCATCAGTCCACGTTCTTAACAAAGCTTCAAGTGGACCTTTTATTGTGTGGACCTATTTGTCCATGCACCGGTATGGTCTCTTCCACTCGAAGCTTTATAGTGATGATTTTTCCTCCCAGAATTATCATTCACAAAACGACCGCTACCAATTTTTCTTTTCCTGGGGTTTCCTCCCCACTTAAAATTCTTGATGAGAGATTTCCTCTCTACATCCTCTTCCTCCAGTTTGTTTAAGTCCGATTGAGGGATTTTCGGCTCATCCTGGGGTAAGACATCTTTTTGCACTCTCCGCATAGTGGCCATTGAAAAACAGTTAAGTGAAGCTTGTCCGTGAAAAGGGGCTTCCCATTTCATTTGGTCCACTTTATCAAATTTATTTTTCCTTTTATTGTTAGGCCTGATTTTGCCTCGGGGCGTGTCCAGGTCCTGATCCATGTTCCCACTTGTGGGTGTTCCCTCATGTGCTATGCTACACCTTTCTACAAATTCTCAATGTCCCATCTTGCTTTGGGCCAATAATAATTGTGAGCCACCTTTTGAATGATGGTACCTATTTTCTCATGGTCCCCATCTGGTTTCACATGTAGGCTCCTTATTAATTCTGTCCTGTATCTTTTTGGAAGAACCAGCTGTCCGTGACCATGGGATCTAGTTCCGGCCTTCCTATACATCAACTTGTTTTTCATGTAAAAATCTCCCTTGCCTGGAGTTGTATGACAAGTTGACAATTTTCTGAAACAAGGCTTGAGTGTTTTATCCCCAGCCTGTGCCTTCCTCATCTCTTCTGGAGTGGTATCCAACATAATATCCTCCTCCTGTCTTGAGGTCGACCTGACCTGAAGGGTTGCCATATACACAGGTTTCCTTCTGCAACGGTCAGTGTCATGATTGTCCATCTGACAATTCTTACACCACCTTTTTCCTTGGTTGAAAGATTTTCTTTCATCATATTTCCTTTCATCGAATTGTGGGAATTTATTTTTATTGTCATACCGTGGCCTATCAAATTGGTGCTTACCTTTATTTTGATCCCTAGGATCAAATTTATTAAAGTTCTGTGGTGCCCTAAAGTTATCCACCTGTTTCTTTTTATTACCTGTTACCTCTGCTTGAGCTGCTTGATACCTTTCAGCAACATTTAGCAACTCACCCAGCCTCTCTGCACCTTGTTCCATGAGAAACTTTCTCAGGTCTGGAGCCATGGACTCTCTTAGTTGCTCTATAAGGACCATTTCCTTAAGATCTTGGGTTTTCCCCAGAGAAGTCCATTTCTCCAAGTATGTCTCTATGCGTGCAGAGAACTGGTGATAGGTTTCACCTGACAGTAGTTTAGCATTCCTAAATTTTTTCCTGTAAAACTCTGCATTCTTTTCATACCTTAACAAAAGAGCCTGCTTTAGCATGTCATAATTTTCCTGATCACCTCTGCTCATTTTTGCAAAAACTTCATAAGCTGCCCCACGAAGTCCCTGAGATAACTTTAAGCTCCACCTTTCTCTCTCCAACCCATACGTGGTAGCTAATAGTTCGTACCTATTTATATAGCTCTCAATATCATCGTCTTTCTCAACAAAATGATCTAAATGAAAATTCATAGCTGAGATTGAGGCTCCTTGAGTAACCGTAGCATCAGAGGCAAAGGGACTGGCACCATTTTCAGGAGCATGGCCTTGAAACTCAAACTCCCTTAGTCGTAATTCATGTTCCCTTTGTAATCTTTTCTCCTCCTTTTCTGCTTCCCTCTCTGCAGTCAATCTTCTTTCTTCTGCAGCTTGTCTTCTTTCCTCGGCTTCCCTTTCTGCAGCTAATTTCTTAGCCTCAGCCTCAATCTGCAACCTCTTAGTCTCAGCCTCAGCTTCAAATTGTAACTTCTTACTTTCCCTTTCAGCCTCTAACTTTCTTTCGGCTTCAAACCTTCTTTCTTCGCGTTCAATAAATTTGTCACATTCCGTAGTAACATAGGCAACCATAACTTGCCCATCTAATCCTAACTCTTTTGCAGTCTGAACCGCAGCAGATCGAAATTTGGCCAGGTCCGCCATTGTCTATCAGGTAACTTAATACAATGTCTAACCAACAATTCAATCTCTAATGGACAACACAGGCACCGTGAGCTCAACCTTATTTTATTCCACCCAAGGATACCTTTTAATTCTTATATTCCCTGAAGTGAATTACCCCCAATATTTTTAATAGTTAAAGATTCAAAATCCCAAGAGCGAGACCCCAATATATGTGGTGAAGTGGGATGTTATAGATATTTATAAGGGACTTAGTGTACTGACTGAGATCAGCTGTGAAGGTATATATATATCTAATAAGAGTAGTATATTATATATATAACCTTACTTGCTGCCACATATCTATATATCTCAGTCAGAATTATTCTGGAATAGTGTGGTGACTACGTTTTGTGTCTAGGGTATGTGTATGGTGAAGTGTAAGTCACAACAACAGACAGATAAACAATTTAATTTAATCCACTACTCTTAACAACACTGTGACACTCACATACATATAACACTCTATGAGAATAGCTTAAAGAAGTCACTCGTAACGGTTCAAATAACAATATGTATTCATTACTGGCATGAAGGAATATGTGTCCTGATTCAACTACAAGGGAACCAGGAATCACAATCAATTTAAATTACAAGTTATGTACAGAATGTATTTAATATGAATATTGTAGTGACATATATTATTACCAATGTTCTATGTGTGTCAATTGTGTAGTGGTAAAATGAGGTAATACTGGTTTTGTTTTGTTCAAGCTCTGTTGGTATTTGTCATCATGACTTCAATAGTTTGTCTTTAGGGACCATTATTGTAGATGTTCACAGTTCCTGATTTTAAGACAAGTAAATTCCCCTCTGAATAGTATTTTTATAAAGTTATTTCAAGATGAGGGGACATAATGTTGAGCTCAGCTGGCCAATTCGCTTATCTGGCGTGATGGCGGCAGGAAAGGACACCAATATACATATTACGTATATTTCTATCACTCACAGGCACGCACATACACGTGACGACAGGTAAACACACCGACGTGGGAAAACTATAACAATGATATATATATTATCTAGAACGAGCTGACCAAACACGATTATTTAGTTCAAGAGCGATTTTAATATCAGGAAAAATCGGCTCACAACATCAAAGAAAGTACATCAAGGAAAATACATATACACATAGTCATAAAAAATCAAGGAAAATGTTGCAAGGATGATAGCCCCGTTATAGTGTTAACTCTAGGTTTAGCCCGGCCCCGTTAAGAGAACAGATGATGGCGCCAGAGTCACAGATACATAGGGTTTGAGTCTAAGAGTTTTTCTTTGTTTTATCTCGTAATTATATGCACAGAGTTTGAAAAAAAAATCTGATTTAACCTAAGACAAAACACAAGAACTCTAGCCTTAGCAACAAATTATGCAGATTGAAAAAAAAAATTAAATAGGACAGCAACAGGGTGTCAAAGATATAATAGTGAAAAATATCACTCAAACCAGCGTACACTCATTCATTCCGCCATGGCTTCTCACACTAGTACTCACGACTTTGCTTGCTGCCTCTTGGAACACATTGATTTTAGATTTTCACACAGACTCAAAAAATGCAGTCTACTGCCAAGAAGTCCCCAGTTCCAAAAGACCTGTTTAACTTGGAGTCTCCGGGAACGACTACTTGGGTATGCAAATTTGTTCAAATGTCTGATTAAGTCACCTAACAATTATTCCAGGCGCGGGAGTTAACAGAGCACAGTGTCAATAGCGTAGGTTTCAAAAAAAAAAATGATGAATGTCAGGTCGGTGCCTTCCCTCAGTATAGGATTCACTTTAGTCACACCACAGATTTGTCCACAAGATATAATCTAGTCGGGAAATGATTGTTAATATTCACGCCACCAGGCAGCAAATTATATAGAGTTTCTAGAAGAAATTAAGTGCTGGCTCCAAGGTCCAGTATTTATCATTACAGTCTTTGAAAACCCGTTATAGGGATATTAGTATTTCTGTCTAACTTGCACCGTCAGATCAGTGTTACTTGAGAAAACCCACGTGGTTCAAAATAAGGACTGTCTATTTCTTCACAAGTATGGAAACTACTACTAGGTGCTGGTAAAGTTAGGGTCACCCCAAAACTTTCACTGTGTGGAGGAAAAATAACACATATAATATAATACACAGAATCTGAACTGGTTAAAACTTACATTTAAACTTGCAAGCAGAGAGCTTTGCTTATCATTTAAACTTCCCGTGACGTAAGTTATATTTAAAAATCAGCATTCCTCATAAATTAGGAACACGTGCGTATCCCGTCATCATTCATGAGGCTCGATTCTAGAGTTTATACGTTAGTTTAGAAAAATACACTCGACTGAGTATTAGCAGTTAAATTAAATTCATAAATAGCTACAATTGCCGTTATAAGCTAGTCTGCTTTTCCACTGAATGCTTCCCTAGAAAATATAATAGCCTACCACTTTATTTCTCTTCTGCGCTAAAGAAATAGATTTAAATGAATTAAGCGATTTAACACTTTAACACTCACAAAATCTATATATCTATCATATTAATTACCTCAACCACAGAATTACAGGTAGTCGCACAACTTAAGAATAAAATTGCTGAAAATATTTCTGGAAGTCTAGAAGTTCGACAAATTGCCGAAACAAACTGAGATCTTCGCTAACAGCTATTCTGTTTTTCGAGCGACCTATCTACTGTGGAGTCTATGAGCGAGAATGAAATTTAAGTTTCAAACTTGGCCAATATCTTAAAATCAGACAAAGGGCCGAAACTTATTTCGCCAAGCGAAATTATCTCCCCTACTCCCAACATTTACGTCCGCTTAACGCGTGTCGTAACTGTCACCTACTGACCACGATGTACGCGTGTCAGTTTCAAATCCCAGACAGCCTGACTCCATTGCCCAAGTGAGCGCCGTGTCAGTTTGGGATTTTCCAGCCAAATGTCTGGATACTGCCCGGTGCAGATGTAAAGTATCACACCTCACCGGGACTAATGCCGAGAAGAAGCTCGCGCGCTCGGTGAGAATGTAGACGATTTGCTACGTCCTGTGTTCAGCGAACCGACTTATCACGCCTTATGTCGCCCTGCAGCCCTGACATCTACGTAATATCGTCCTAGCGCGATTCTCAGTTTAAGAGAAAGGAAAACAGGTAAAGTTTGAGAATTAAAAGAAAAGAATATTCGCAAAACGAATGGATGAAAAATACACAGGAAAAAAAAATACAGAGATAATAAAAGAGAGAATTTATGTGAAAGAATAGGAAGAAGATGTAGGAAATTTAATGACTATAAAAACCCTACGTGACAGAGCCTCCCCCCTTTAAGATATGGAAGCACTCCATGTCTACGTTATGGAGTTTAATTTCCTATAACCGTAGCTTCGGGGTGTCTGTCCTCTTCCCTCTCATCTCCCCCTCCATCTCTGTCCAATTCCTACTCAAGTCCACTCCTCAAAGTTTCCTTCCCCTGGAATGTCTCATATGCGCGCTTGAAAGAGCGTCGCCGCTTCTGACATTTTTGAAAGATTTCCTGTGATAGCGGTGGAATATCCCTGCCACTATCGTCATCTTCGTCAGTTTTGGCGATCGTCAGGAGATGGTCGGAGGTTGGCACTGGTTTTTCCAAGTATCTCTTTAAGAGATTTAAATGGAAAACCTTCTCCTTTCCTTCAATAGAGATCTGGTAGTTAGCCTTAGAAATCTTTTTCAGGACGGTAAACGGCCCTTGCCATCCGATCTTCAGTTGGTTGTTCTCGGTAGGGAGCAACACCAAAACTTTCTCTCCTGCTTCCAGTTCTCTCTCTTCCGCGACTTTCCTGTATCGGTTAGCGTGCTTTGTGCGAGCTCGCTTAAAGTTAGTCGTTGCTAGGTCCCACCCTAGTTTCAACCTTTCCTTTAAAACCGACACATATTTACTTGCTGAGACAACTGTCTCATCAGCCTTCTCGTCTGTCAGAGACTGAAGTAAGGCTTCAAGCGGGCCCTTAATGGGTCTGCCGAATAAGAGTGTAGCTGGCGGAAATCCTGTGGAAGTATGAGGAGATTCTCTGTAGCCAAATAATGCTGCAGGAATACAGAGATCCCAATCTTCAGGTTTCACTTGTGCCAGCTTACTTAGCATCATGGTGAGGTTTCCATTAGCACGTTCCACGAGCCCATTTCCGGCCGGAGTATATGGCTTAGTGTGGATGTGCTGGGTCCTCAAGATCTTAACGATCTCATCCATCAACAGGTTTCGGTATGGAGATCCATTATCCGTCAACACTTGCTGCGGGAATCCCAACCGAGTGAAAATCTGCACGAGGGCTTCTGCGACATGCTTGGCATCTGCGCATGTTAGCGGGATAGCTTCTGCCCATAAAGTGCATGTATCGACTAAGGTCAGGATGAACCTGTTCCTTCTTTTAGTCCTTTCGAAAGGCCCTAAAATGTCGATCACAACCCGTTCGAATGGTGTTCCCATTATTGGCATTTCACCCATGTGGACTGGGGGTGTCCGTTGCTTGGGTGGTACCCGTTGGCACTGGGCACAGGATTTGACGTACCTGATAATATCAGTATTCACCCCTGGCCACCAATAATGAGTGGTTATACGTTGGTTTGTGGCGTTCTGTCCCATATGTCCGCTAAAGGGAAGAGAGTGCCCCATTTCTAGGATTTGGCTTCTGTACTGTTTCGGTACTAGGAGCTGGTTGTAACCTTGGTCAGGCTTGCCCGTTCTCCGATAAAGTACGCCATCCTTAGAAAAAAATGTCCCCGTGCTGTTTGGGTTCCTTAGCCATGGGCAGTTTCCTAAAGCAGGGTGCCAAAGTAGGGTCCTTGTATTGCGCTTCTTTAAGTTCCATAGGTAACAAATTAGGCGCAGGCTCCCGTTCCTTCTTGGTTTGCCCTCTTGTAGTTACTGCTGCCACAATCGGCTCTTCCGGTTTCCCAATACACACGTATCTCCCGCCAAGTATGACTGGGTAGATGGGATCATCCATAACAGCCGCTTTGATCACACCTCTGACAAAGTCAGAGTGTATCTCCACCAATGCGATGGGAAGCGCTGTAGGTGCCTCACTCTTACGAACTCCACAAAGTTGGACGGTCTCTGCTGTCTCTTGACCGGGTTTGACCAGGTTTCTGGCAACAATGCAATCATAAGAAAGCCCCGTGTCAAATAAGCAAGAAGTTTGAGAACCGTTCAAAGTAACAGTACCTCGCGTTGAGGGTCTATCCCCAACAGGTTGGGAATCACTGTCAATAATTCCGCCTTGCGAGACTGTCAATAAGCATCCGATGCGTTTCGGCTCGGTGTGCTCGGTCTGATCATATGTCCCGTGCTCAGGGGTTCTCCCTTTGCCACCTTGTCCTTTCTGGCTACGCTGCCATGTAGGGCGGTCGGGTTGATCAGACTGTTTGGGGTGGTTGGGGTACTTGTTCTTGTAGAACTTGGATTTTTCAGGAGGGGGGTTTTGAGGTCCAGTTTCTCTGTGGTTGTTTTGGTTAGAAGCCTGAGAAGATTGCTCTAGGTTATGTTTTCGAAAATGCTCCTCTGTCGGTTTCCGCTTTGTGGCCGGTAGTTCAGCCAGCGCATTGTGATAACGCTCAGACTTTTCCAAAATGTCTTCAAGTTTTTCTGCCCCCTGCTCAGCGAGAAATCTCCGGGTATCAGCAGACAAAGTGTTCTTTATTTGTTCAGTTAGAACAAGTTCCTCAAGACCTTCATAGGTAGAGGGGAGCTGCGAAAGCTCAAGGCACTTTGTTAGATATCCCTTAAGACGAGATGAGAACTGGTGAAAAGTTTCAGAATTCTCTTTCCGGCTGTTGCGAAACAGTTGCAAAAACTTGCGAGCGTTCATTTCAAAGCGCTCCAGTAACGCTTTCTTCAACACATCGTAGTCGTCTTGTTGGCTACTTTCCAGCTTAGAATAAACATCATAAGCAGAACCTTTTAGGGCCTGGGAAAGTTTCATATTCCAACGCGACCTCTCTAACCCGTACAGAGTTGCAATTTTCTCAAATTTTTCTAACCATGTGTCAATCTTCTCATTAGGACAAGGAAAAGATTCAAGAGTGAAAGACATAGCATTTAGTTGAAGAGATTGAGTGTTAGCAGGGTCAGTTAAGGAAGAATGAGGAGAAGACTCTCCATTGCTGGAGGTAGAGGCAGCACCACGACTTTGGAATTCTAGAGTTTTAAGAGCCAACTCATGCTGTCTCTCTTCTCTCTCCTTCTCATGCTGTCTCTCCTTCTCTTTTTCCTCATGCTGTCTCTCTCCTCCCTCTCCTTCTCCTGTTGTCTCTCCTTCTCTCTTTCCTCATGCTGCATCCTGCGAATTTCCATTTCCTCATCCATCTTCTTCTGCTGTAAAGCTTCAGCTGCTTTCCTCTCCGCATCATATCTCTCCAGTTCGTCTCTGACAAAAGCTTTCGCTTCCTCTCCTTCCAGTCCCTCCTCTCTCGCTTCGTCCCTGAGAAGTTGTCTAAGCTTTGCCCTCTCGGCCATATTATGTCAGTGACTGAGACACGTGGAGATATAAAATAGGAAAAAAAAAAACCTGGTTCCTACCACCACTTACGAGAAAAAAAAATTACCAAATTATTCAAAAGATGATATCCTTAACCCTGGGATACCTCCTCCAAAATAAAATCTAACTATCGCTGCTATTATCGGCAATAAAGCACTCAATGCAAAACACGACTACGCCAAATAAATGGTAGTTAAGATTACAACTGAAAAATAAGTTGCTACAGTGGAAAAGCAAAAGAATATTGCAAAAATTAAAGAGAAAAATAATCCCTTAATTTTTAAAAATCCACTATAAGTTCACCCCTGAAGTCAGATCGGGTAAGGGAGGGAATTAATCTGGACAAAAAAGTCCGAAACACACTCCTTAACTTAGTTCAAACGCCGTTCTGCCTCAGTACCCAGTGAATGTTATACACTCACCACTTTACCAGCATTTAGTATTACAATCAGCAGTTAACATATATCCCGACAAAATCAACCTGTAACCAAAATGTATATTATTCAAAGATGCTGTGGAAAAAAAAAAAACTTATTAGTTTGTGTGGTCAGCACGCCCGTAAACAGATCGCTAGTCTAGGGGGTAATTATTTTTAAGATATAACAACTCACAAGACATCACACTCTTACTCTATATCAGAATACAGAATCTTAAGTTCAAAATCCAGATAGACGAGTCCACGTTTGTCGTACTCGTCTTCCTATTCTAAGTTCAAAGACCGGAAACGAGTCCCCATTTGTCGTACTCGTCTTCCTATTCTAAGTTCAAAAATCCGTCGGACGAGACCCCATTTGTCGTAGATTTCCGATAGGAGAATTAAGACTAGGTTTGGTCCCTTCTGAATAGGTTTGAATAGGTGATAGACTCAGTGAGAGTTAGTGAAAGGTAATAGAATTTCCACACACGTGAGATGATAGATTTGATATAGTGGCTGTCTCTGAAAGCGAAAAGAATTCTTCTCTCTCTCACCTATCTTCTACAACAGTTGTTACAGCGTCAGACAGACTACACCAAATATACATATTACGTATATTTCTATCACTCACAGGCACGCACATACACGTGACGACAGGTAAACACACAGACGTGGGAAAACTATAACAATGATATATATATTATCTAGAACGAGCTGACCAAACACGATTGTTTAGTTCAAGAGCGATTTTAATATCAGGAAAAAATCGGCTCACAACATCAAAGAAAGTACATCAAGGAAAATACATATACACATAGTCATAAAAAAAAATCAAGGAAATGTTGCAAGGATGATAGCCCCGTTATAGTGTTAACTCTAGGTTTAGCCCGGCCCCGTTAAGAGAACAGATGATGGCGCCAGAGTCACAGATACATAGGGTTTGAGTCTAAGAGTTTTTCTTTGTTTTATCTCGTAATTATATGCACAGAGTTTGAAAAAAAAAAATCTGATTTAACCTAAGACAAAACACAAGAACTCTAGCCTTAGCAACAAATTATGCAGATTGAAAAAAACAAATAGGACAGCAACAGGGTGTCAAAGATATAATAGTGAAAAATATCACTCAAACCAGCGTACACTCATTCATTCCGCCATGGCTTCTCACACTAGTACTCACGACTTTGCTTGCTGCCTCTTGGAACACATTGATTTTAGATTTTCACACAGACTCAAAAAAATGCAGTCTACTGCCAAGAAGTCCCCAGTTCCAAAAGACCTGTTTAACTTGGAGTCTCCGGGAACGACTACTTGGGTATGCAAATTTGTTCAAATGTCTGATTAAGTCACCTAACAATTATTCCAGGCGCGGGAGTTAACAGAGCACAGTGTCAATAGCGTAGGTTTCAAAAAAAAATGATGAATGTCAGGTCGGTGCCTTCCCTCAGTATAGGATTCACTTTAGTCACACCACAGATTTGTCCACAAGATATAATCTAGTCGGGAAATGATTGTTAATATTCACGCCACCAGGCAGCAAATTATATAGAGTTTCTAGAAGAAATTAAGTGCTGGCTCCAAGGTCCAGTATTTATCATTACAGTCTTTGAAAACCCGTTATAGGGATATTAGTATTTCTGTCTAACTTGCACCGTCAGATCAGTGTTACTTGAGAAAACCCACGTGGTTCAAAATAAGGACTGTCTATTTCTTCACAAGTATGGAAACTACTACTAGGTGCTGGTAAAGTTAGGGTCACCCCAAAACTTTCACTGTGTGGAGGAAAAATAACACATATAATATAATACACAGAATCTGAACTGGTTATAACTTACATTTAAACTTGCAAGCAGAGAGCTTTGCTTATCATTTAAACTTCCCGTGACGTAAGTTATATTTAAAAATCAGCATTCCTCATAAATTAGGAACACGTGCGTATCCCGTCATCATTCATGAGGCTCGATTCTAGAGTTTATACGTTAGTTTAGAAAAATACACTCGACTGAGTATTAGCAGTTAAATTAAATTCATAAATAGCTACAATTGCCGTTATAAGCTAGAAATTTTAATTAGTCTGCTTTTCCACTGAATGCTTCCCTAGAAAATATAATAGCCTACCACTTTATTTCTCTTCTGCGCTAAAGAAATAGATTAAAATGAATTAAGCGATTTAACACTTTAACACTCACAAAATCTATATATCTATCATATTAATTACCTCAACCACAGAATTACAGGTAGTCGCACAACTTAAGAATAAAATTGCTGAAAATATTTCTGGAAGTCTAGAAGTTCGACAAATTGCCGAAACAAACTGAGATCTTCGCTAACAGCTATTCTGTTTTTCGAGCGACCTATCTACTGTGGAGTCTATGAGCGAGAATGAAATTTAAGTTTCAAACTTGGCCAATATCTTAAAATCAGACAAAGGGCCGAAACTTATTTCGCCAAGCGAAATTATCTCCCCTACTCCCAACATTTACGTCCGCTTAACGCGTGTCGTAACTGTCACCTACTGACCACGATGTACGCGTGTCAGTTTCAAATCCCAGACAGCCTGACTCCATTGCCCAAGTGAGCGCCGTGTCAGTTTGGGATTTTCCAGCCAAATGTCTGGATACTGCCCGGTGCAGATGTAAAGTATCACACCTCACCGGGACTAATGCCGAGAAGAAGCTCGCGCGCTCGGTGAGAATGTAGACGATTTGCTACGTCCTGTGTTCAGCGAACCGACTTATCACGCCTTCTGACGCCCTGACATCTACGTAATATCGTCCTAGCGCGATTCTCAGTTTAAGAGAAAGGAAAACAGGTAAAGTTTGCGAATTATATGAAAATAATATTCGCAAAACGAATGGATGAAAAATACACAGGAAAAAAATTACAGAGATAATAAAAGAGAGAATTTATGTGAAAGAATAGGAAGAAGATGTAGGAAATTTAATGACTATAAACCCTACGTGACAACCATCAAGACCACTGTCCCACAATTTCATGGAAATAAACACAGATACGTTGATTAGCAATGAATTCTGGCACAAACTGGCACAAATTCCGTTCTGCCTATGTTCCAGGCTTTTATTTTAGCAAAAATGTGAGCTGGCTTCAACGTACTGTCGCTTTATCAAGCTTATTTGAATTAGTGGTCTCGAACTAACGCTCCCAAGTGTGTATATCAGCGAGACTGGCCAATGAGCCACGTTTCGACAAGTGTTTGAAAAAATGTTATCTTTTCCCGTCTCCCCTAACAACCAAGATAGTATTTATAACCCGACCAATCGTGGTTAGGCTTTCATTTGTTGCGCTCCAATCAATTTGGAGTTTACATGGTAGGCTATTTATGTAACGTAAGGTTTTTTTCAAACACGTTATATAAAAAAAATTTTATGAGCAGAAATGATTTTATGCTGTCAGGCACCCCCAATATTTTATTTTGGGTATAATTTATTAATTCCTGGACTATTTGCGTAACGTTTTACATATTATTTGTCAGCAAACCCTAAGGAACCCAAAAATACTAATTTAAAGGAGCTACGTGGCTGCGTTCAAAATATGCAATTTCTTCTATCTCCTGTTTAGAAGATGTGCTGTCTGGGTACTGTTATGTGTTCAAACGTAAACCCATATATGTTGTCTTTTCTAATAAGAGTCTGTTATGATTTATAAACCTAACTCTGGGAAAGGGTAGTGTATTTTATCACTGTCCGTCTGAAAAAAAATTAGTGCATGTAGACTTACACGCGTGATGGTAGTAATTGTGTATCGCGCGAAGCGGGTTTAGTGTTCGGCTTTCTGCCTCTCCCTTCTCTTTTTATCCCTTTAATCCATCTGTTCGTTCGTTTTGGTAACGCAGTATAATTAATGTTAGGGTTAATTTAGGTCATTACGCAGTACGTCTCAATGCTTTTCCAAGAAATACAGCACACGTTTCATTGAAGAAGGCGGGTAATAATACAGTAAGCTTTACTATCAACGTGAAAGCGTTACAATTTGCAGACGAAGCAGAAAACAAGGGGGATTTCGAGTACATTCTTTGGGACAGCACTGTCATTTTACCATTGCTCTTCTCTTTATTAATTTTATTTGTTAGGCTTCATATTTACCTAATAATTTATATATGTGGATTAGAATATTTCATGACAACTACTGCTTTCTTTGAACTTATTTAAGTTGACATCTGAGGGTGAACGAAGAAGAAGAAGAAGATTTACGTTACATGAGTACATTAAAAAAAAAAACCACGAATCTTTATGAAAGCTTTTGAAAGAGTCAATTTCGTTTAATGTTGACAATTTTTACATCTGATTTTCAGGGATCTTCATGTTTATTTTTTCATGAAGTTTCACTTATAAAAATAAGTTCAGTTTACTTAATGCTAATATACAATACAATACAAAACAATATTAATTTGTAAAATAAAATTAATAATAGCTTTGTTAACATTTCAAAATAGATATATTTCTCACTTTATTAGATGTCAATGGCGGTTACCTGTGCCAGTAAAACCAGGGCAACAATACATGATAAATGCGTTTTTTCTACTTGGTAAGGCATCTGCTGGGTATAAATAAAGAGTATTAATAAAGTTTTTTTGCGAATCCTATCTCAACGTGCCTGCTGGTGTGAGGCATTTATGAGTGTTAACGTGAAGCATTCACGGTAATGGACTGTTATGATACAACAACTCCTAAGCGAAGAAGTCTGTGTCACAAAATTAACCGTGATACAACGTTAAAATATCTCCAATGATACAACGTAAGGATAAAAACTAATGCGTAAGCTGCTAGAATACATGATCGCCCACGCCGCGGGTCATCACCCGCCATGGAAATTAAATTGTTAGACTTGAAGGCAAAACGGAACGGGATGAGAACGGAGATCAAAAGGAAAAATCTGACTGAACGCGTGCTTGAAACTAGCAAGGCTAAAAGGACGCAAATTGGTGGGGAAAGGAGGAAAAAGTCACGTTCCCCAAGTTGACATAAAGTAAAGAAATCGACAAAAGGGACCTTGGATATTATACGCAACAGTCATTTCTTGGACGCTTTTGCGATAACTTAGTCCGTTTATTTGAATGCAGTGATGAACGCATTCCAGAAGATTCTAGAAAATATTTGAAAAGTAACTTTTCTTAATAATAATGTTAGGAATATAAAACCTAGCTGGCCGGATGGCCCATCTTGAGCAGTGAAATAATATGCTTTCATTTATACAGACGAACAGATAATAAGAAAGATATTGACAAAAGACTGTGTTGTTCATATCAACGATCGACTGCATTGAAATAAAACATGTCACTAATTTTCAAAAAAATTGTGGCCTTGAAGACGCAAGTGCTAAAATCTAGTTGGAATGAAGAGACGGGGTGGGATGGTGAATTGTGGCTAAAAATAACTTTAAAGGCAAAAATTGTGTAGGGGAAGGCAGGGTTGGTTCAAAAAAAAACAAGTGTGTTTTTTTGTGAAACGCAAGTAGAGACGGACGGACCAACATACAATAAGGCATACTTGACTGAGATATGACTGAAATGACTTTTTGGTAGGATATTTGAATTTGAAAAAAGAAAAGGCAGTGATTGGCCATAGATGAATATATTATCGGCGCTCAGACGCGCATTTTGTGCCATTCAGTATAAGTTGTCCTAGTAGACACAGTGAATTATTAAGTGGTGTAATTCCCAGAAGCTATTGAAATATTTAGAGGGACGCCATCCTAAAGCCAGCAGCTCAGCTGAGTTTTGCTAGCATTTAACTGTGTTCTATATTCATAATTCTGGTAAGACTGAAATTATTTCTTTGTACATTTTAATATTTGTTTAATGTTTCGAGTGATTTGATACTGCAATAGCATAATCTGTCCCTTACAACAAGTAAGGATTCGCTCTAGACCCCCCGCCCCAGTTCAGGGTCTAGAGACAAATAAAATACATAAACTCCAGCAAGGATTATGAAGGATAGATCACGTGTTGAGATCAGTGAAACATATCACCTATCCTATTCTATGGCAGGAAGCTAATGAACATGTTTCAGAATACGTAGTCTGGGAGAACTTATCCTATGTGAAACCAACTTGGTAAGTTGTGTTGTTTGGTCAGAAAGATCTGACCCGTCTATGTGGTGTTGTTGTTGTGTAGTGTTGTGTCCAGAAATGGTTAGAGGATGGAATTCTGACACATGACTAATACTTTGATTGCAGAACTGTGAGTTTCAGTTGGCACCAATGCGGTGTCAAATGAGTTGTTGAATATTACAAGAGTGGACCCGTGCAGTAACATTTTGTCAGAGCAGCCTATTATAGCCCTCAAGCACGGAGAAGTGGGGCCACCAAACTTCTGATATTGCCCCCAAGCACGGAGAGGTGGGGCCACCAAACTTCTGATATTGCCCCCAAGCACGGAGAGGTGGGGGCCACCAGATCTCAGCACCAGAGCTACACATTCAAGCTACGTGAGCGACTGGTCTGCTGAGAATTCACCAACTCAACTTATTTCCTAACACACCCATAAAATTTCCATCAAATAACTGGACAATGTGTAGTCACCATAGACAGGGAGTGATGAGGCCACCCCAACAGCACATCCATTAAATGTTCTCCCAAATAGATTACAATTATAAACAGTAGTAATATTAACTAGTATAGTAACATACATATGTACACACCTTGCATTTATTATGTCATATTCATGCATTTCTTTTATAATTGCAAAACCTTTCATATGTTCTGGCCAAAATAAAACCTTGGTTCAGAACAAATAAATTTAAAGAAAATTACTATCCAAATTTTACACAACTTGAGTTAGTTCAGTGTATTATAACATTTTTATTAATATTATTAGACTTATTAAATATCTGTGTGTGTGTATGTAAACTACCACAACACATTACATATCATTACCCTAGACATTTAACGTAGCCACATTCATTAGTAAACAAAAGATAGGTGTGAGGTCGTAGTGGTAGCACGAAGGGCCTTCTGACAATTCACAGCTACATTTTATATCAGGAGCCTTCACAGCTGACCTCATGCATCACACTTAGTAATATCACCATCATACAATACCATCAAAACACTACAGTCTGCAATCCTTTCTGTTGTCACGTATAACCTAATTAACGTGCAGAGAATGGCAAAATCCCACAGAGGGCTGTTACATTGCGGCTTTGTAGGGAAGTTCAAAGAAAGACACTAGCATTGAATGACACGAGATCTATTGAACTCTAAAAGAAAGTTGAATGTAAAATTTAAAGTAATTGCCAACACATTTCAAATTGTGGGAAGAACCCTATTGACGATGCAGTGAAGTCCTTACAACATTTGTTCGAAAACAACAGTTTAAGAAGTTCTGATTCTTACAAAAGCGGTCATTCAGATGCAGTTGCTTCTTGCTTTTATCTTAACTAATGATATAAAAGAGAATATCCTATCAATTACAGCATAATTCACTGGAGTTATTAGATACGCAAGAGCTTATGCGGCGAGCTCTTTAAATGCCTTATGTTGGAGTACACCAATCCAAAACTGTCCACTTTCTGTGGGGATTATATCTTTCCTAAATTGTGTTTGTTCTCTCCAATCAACAAAAATTACCTTTCTGTATTGATCTTCTAATGTGCTGATGTTGTTTTCTGCAATGGGTATACAAGATAACTCTGAAAATGGGGGCCTTGAAGCTTGGTTCAAAATTACCACAGTGCTCAATTTTTGCAGGCCTTGAAAAGTATCTCTCGCTGAGGGAAGTTTACATCTAACTTGACTGAGATATTGTTCTTGCCTTGACATTTTCTATTTCTTTATGGGCCTCAACGCCCTTGTTCTGCTGTAGGAACTTATGACAGACATTCTGTTGATGAATGCTTTTTTCTGCCCACTGACATCACACATTCTATTCTGAAGACTATGCTGGTACAAGAATAGTTCTTTGTACTGACAGTGAGGATCAGCTCTGTTTTGCTGAAAAAGAACATTCAATCTTTCACATTGTTTTACAACAGCGTAGCAAACACAAAGCACATGTGGTTTTGGTGGTCTCACAAAATGTCCTTTAAAAGTCGAGCTTTGAATTTTATATAAAACGCCTGGGCTAGCTCAGCAGAAGCGAAATAAGCCCACAGCTCACCCCAGTTCATCAAAATATTTAACATAACCTTTTCTCGCACGGGTCACCTGGTAGATGCCGGTTTTTTCTTTTTTATGGGAGGGGCAAAGTTCGGGCAGTTCAGATTCTTTAGCGGTGTTCATAACGCAAAGCAATTCCGTTTACTATTCTCGTCTCAAATCACTATGGCGAAACTAGTGAGGTATTTCTGATAATAAAATTCGATATGCGATGGTAGTGTGGAAACTGCATGTTGAATGCATAAAGCCAGTGAATGGCAGATGCATTTCAGTTGCACACAGTGAGGAGACACATTTTTCGATCTAGATCACACTCAGTTGTTACAATCAATCATGGCTTACGCACCATTAGATGCAAAACCGATGCAGTTTATCAGACTCTGATTGTTTCGTGGCTATCCTGCCACAAACACATACCTTCACCGTTCACAACCAGATATAAAAAATGCTAATAATATGTCATATTGTATAAGGGGACTGAAACGGTAGCCTACATGTGTATGTGACCAAAGATAATGGGTTGCAATTTATATTAGCTTCAATCTTTATGTTTTGTATTTCTTTGATATAATTAAATACACGCATACCACTTTCAGTCCAAGTAATTTTAGCATATTAAAAAAAGCGCCAAAAAGATAAACGAATTATTTTTTTTACGCCAACCAATTCTTTAAAAAAAAAAAGCCACATTTACGGAATTTCGCGTCAAAAAAGCCCCACTTGATGTCACAAGATACTCAATAGGATGGAAGTGCATGGAGGAAATAAAAGAGCATAATAATATTATAACCTGTGCAATAAACTGTAGTGATTCCTCCTTGGGAGCTCAAGAAACCAAACATTGACTCTCATCTTGCAGATGTAATAAATTAAAAAGCAGAAAAACGACAATAAAACATAGCCAGAGAACAGAGCACTAAGGGTAGCTTAAAAGTATACACTGATGAATCTACTTACTTACTTATTCGTTCCTCTTCTACCGTGAGGTGTAGAGGTTTGTAAGAGAGAGCGCAATACTATTCTATCGGCTGTCTTCCTCCTGGCTTGGTTCCATTCTAGTCCTCGGTCCTTCAAAGACTGTCTAATGTTGTCCTCCCAGCGGACTTTGGGTCGTCCTGGAGGTCTGGATCCATGGCTCTTAGTTTCCCATGCTTGTCGTGGTAGCCGATCTTCTCCCATTCTGCAGACATGGCCAAACCATCTCAGTTCGGACTGTTCTACTTGAGTCTGCAGGGGTTGGGATTTTAGGCCTTGACGATACGTCTGATTAATCAAAAATAGAAATTAAAGAACTCGTAAATGGAATACACATTCCAGCCTGGAAGCTGAAGAAAAATTTTAGTGTAACTGAAAACGGCACTATATTCACAGCAGAAATGGTGGCAATAGCAAAATCACTAGGAATAATTACCATAGTATCATGGAAGAGGATACATTACAGACACCATAGACATTAAACAATGCTACAACAAACGACAGATTAATGACAGCCTGGAAGAGCCAACACACAAGAAAAACAACAATGTAATTCGCTATATAGAATGAACACTACATACCCACGTTATAACCTACATGGGATTGAACCGGGTATCCTGTGCGCACGACAAACACCAGTTTTCAAGCGCATGGTCCAAAAACCTAACCAATCTCTATCCTTAAAAAAAAGTAAGCGTCGACTGTCCTCACAACCTGTTCACTTTTAGCTGTCTCTGTAATTACCAAAATTCTAAGACAACTATACCCAGATACACATTTCTATCCTTAAAATTTTTTAAACAAATTAAGCGATGACCTTTCCCACGTCCTACTGACTGATTTGTCTCTGTCAATACCGTACTACAAGTCTAAGAAAACCATACCCAAGAAATCATCGCTATCCCTAAAAATATTGGTTAGCAACTACTAAAATGTCCCTAAGTTTTACTGACTGGCGTCTCTGTAAATACCACACATCTACAAAAACCATGCATAAGTATACATCTATATCCTTTAACAATTTTTTTAAACATGCCGACTGTTCTTACGTCATGTAGACTGTCTTAATTTTAGGGTGGTGTGTCCAAGCCGAGGTCCTGTGACGTTCGAGAGAAACGTCAACCTCTGTCATCTGTCCGGGATCAGCAACAACGACAACCTTTGCCACTACACGGGAGTCGAGCCCAAAGTTCCTACATACAGCTACCCACAGTATGACGAGGAGTGGATCTGTCCTCCCAATAGATTCAAACCGTAAGTTCTATCTACTTCTGTTTGTCTGTCTGTCCCCCTCTCTATCTCTCTCTCAATCTCTCTTTGACGCACTCTCTGCCTCATTATTGACGTCTCAGACTGTATCAACCCATTGTTGACGTCTCAGACTGTATCAACCCATTGTTGACGTCTCAGACTGTATCAACCCATTGTTGTCGTCTCAGACTGTATCAACCCATTGTTGACGTCTCAGACTGTATCAACCCATTGTTGACGTCTCAGACTGTATCAACCCATTGTTATCTTAGGTCTCCTATTTTTTGTCGTCAACCTTGTACATCGTCCATGACCTGCACTGTCTTTTTATTTCCCATTTTGTAACCATCGACCTTTTCTCTCTCCCACACAGGGGTGCACTTAAAGTATTTCTTCTTCTTCTTCTTCGTACACTCTCAGACGTCCACTTGAATGTTCTCAAAGAAAGCAGTAGTCAGTTTGAGGCTATTTGAATCCCCGTAAAGCTTTTCCACGAAAGGAGCTGGCGTCGGCCATATGCACTTTCTCTGTACCACATATAAGGGGCAACTTTGAAGCAGATGTTCAGCAGTCATTTTATCAGTGCCACAGTTACACTGATCGGTAGTTCCTATCTTTAGCTTGTTGAATAGATGGTATCTCAATCTGTTGTGGCCAGTGAGGAGTCTGAAGATTACCACTTGTTCTCTTCTGTGGAGCTGGTAGTAAGCATCATTCTGTGTGTGCCCTGGATGTTCTACATTCCATTTGTTTCTGTAACTGATTCTGATAAAACTCTTTGCCTCCTCAAAAGTTATGCTTGCATCAGGCTGAGGTAGATGTGAACCTTCTTTTGCCATTCTGTCAGCCTCTTCATTGCCGGCGATGTTACAATGAGATGGGATCCACTGGATCACAACACTTTTGAATCGTTGACAAAGTTTGTGGAGCACTACTCTGAGATCATCCAGGTCTGTATTATTTTGTCTTTTCAACGTTGCAATTACTGACTGTGCATCAGTAAAGAAAGCAACTTGTCTCTCTGCCGTTTCTTCTGTCAATATAACCTCTGCTGCAGTTTTCAAGGCCTCTGCCTCTGCTCTGAAGTTGCTGGAGAATCGTCCTGTCGCCACTGACAGCCTTTTTTCTGCACCAGTGCTTAAGGTCAGAAAGACACCCCCACCTCCATTTTCTGTTGCATTTGTTGCTGATCCATCTGTGTATGCATGGGTCCAGGTGTTGCGTGGATAATGTTTCTCTATGTATTTTGTCGCTATGGTTGCAGTTTGGCTCTTTTTACTTTCAATTCCAGGAATGTTTTCTATCATTTTAGGGAAACGATTTTGTTTCCAAACTGGAAGCTTGTGTGCAGTGTAGATGGGTTTAACAGTGGATATTTCATCTATGGATACTGCTCTCATTTGTGGTTTGGTTGATTCTACAAAATTACTTCGTTTGAGTCTTTGCCTTCTAAGAGCATTTATTCTATGGCACATTGGGTGGTCTGTTAGTCTTTTGAATTTTCGGCCTGTTGTTGAGCCCTGCAGTCTCTTCTATCTGTCATTGGCTGGAGGCATGTAATCTTTTCGAGTTCTTTTATAGGTGTTAACTTCATGCCTCCCGTTATAATTCTCATTGCTTGATTTTGGAGTCTGCTAATTTTATCGAAGTTTGTCTTAGCTGCTGTTGCCCATGCTGCCATGCCATATTCAAGAACTGGCCTCACTCGCCCTGTGTACAACGTCTTTATCACTTTCTCATCTGCACCCCAAGTTGTTCCAGCAAGTTTTTTCATAATTGTCATTCTTTGTCTTGCTCTCATTCGATTTCTGTCAACCTGTTTTTTCCAAGTCAACTTAAAGTATTTGACACCCGGGGCGGTTCTTTTCTTTGTTCCCATTCCTCACCCTCCCCCCCCCCCCCCCCCCCCCCCCCCGACCGATGAAACACACAGAAATATTACTAAGCTTGCAAGTAGAATCTTAAAAAGGGGGTCGGAGTGGCTAAGAGGTATGGCGCCCGCCTCATGAGAGATATAATATAGCGAAATTAGAATCACAAATCAGACTGCATTGCAACGTCAAATTAGCAACTCCCAGAAGCCAGAGAGAGAAGGATCGGACAAAGAATTCATATATTATAAGTGAGAGATCAAAAGTATTTGGGCACCTTTGAAACTTAAAAAGTAAACCCGCATTTTAAATAGGAAGTCTGGATACCTAAGGAATCAGATCACCCGTCATAAGAGGAATTATAAAGTTTCCCAGGCCAAGTGATTCGCAGAACACCCGTCATAAGAGGGCTATGTGACGTACGTCTAGTTTGACTAGTGAATTTTCCCTGATATGATGGATGATTTAAAGGGACCTTTAGCTTTTCATAACATTAGAACCCCTGAACATTTGTTGTAACTTTTCGTTTGCCAGAACGCATTCCACCGGGACTCATGTAGGATACAGCGACGAGATCAAAGAGACAGACCGAGGGATCTTAGGGGAGACTATCGGCGCTATCAAAGACAGTAGTTTTCCCTGATACGAGACGCAGTTGCTTGCCGCTAATTTCGCGTCTCGGTGTCAATCGAGGAACCGAGCGAACGGGGGGAAAGCGAAACGGGCAGCAGCGAGCGGATACGAAGACCAGGGGGCGGCTTCTTCTCTTGATTTGGCGGTCAGATCCCCAAAAGTTCGTGAGATCAAATAAGTTGTCAAGTTTATCATGTCCCACTCAACTTACATTCCATTTTAGCTAAATAGACCATGAAGAACTAGACACGTTATCACTCGCTGGCCAGACCTTTACAGAAGCACTAGCTTTATTGAAATCTTGTTATAGATTTTCTCCTGGATTTTATATATATTTGCAGTGATTTCTAATTCTGTGCAAAGCGAGTGATCGTAACCTGTGCGATCCCAGCATTAAGAAAGCAATAAAGAAATCAATCTAAGCAAAGCAAAGCATAAACAGTGTGTAGAGTTCCCCTGACGCAGAACTTGTTGAGACTGTGTAAAATTTTTAATCTTTGAGGCGATTCTATGTTTGGAATTCCGCTATCTAACTTATAGCAAAGAAAGCACACCCAAAGACAAATTTAACGCACCATCAAACAACTTAAGTCGTAACGGGAAGAAGAACACTGGCCCGAGCTTTGTTAGTTTACTGACACAGAGAGTTAATTCATAATTTCCTGAACAGTGATGTGACTAGTTTTCTCACTGGACTTAAACCATACCTCACGGATAAAGTGTACCAGCACGCGTAAGAATTTTATTATCCGCGGCATAGTCAAATAGACCACACCATCCTCACCCCGGTATCAGAGACCGTGCCCTCCCATAGAAACTGTTATTAAGAAAAGAGACACAACTACAGATTCATTTTCCAGCGATTACGGGATCCTTTTATGTGCTGACCGCCTACCCGATAATCTGGGGCTAGAACTTGAACAAACACTCATACATTTAGTTGAGGTGTAACTGCTGTTGTGTTATTCTATGGAGTGCAAGATTTTTTCACAATCGGTAAGTGAGAGCAAGATGAGTGAAGGCCTTTGCTAGCGCGTGTATGAATGACAGGAAATTAATTCTTTTGTGTGACCATTTTGTTAACTTGCTTACCTGGTAACATATATCTTTTCTGTATACCCTACATTGTTCCTTTAAGTGGGATAGTTGATAATTTGTTAACTCTGTTTAAAACCACCTCCTTTCCATTTGCTTAGTAAAGGGAAGAACAGCTGGGAAGAACAGGTTTTTTTTTTTTCTATCACTTATACCTAACTTGGTAACACCTCTTTCAGAGTAATTAACTTTACGGTTAGGTTAACGTACCCGTGTTTCTGATATTATCTATCTTTGGACTGGGTTTATCTTTGTCTAATAAGCGGGAAGGGCTTAGTCGATACCAATCTTCTTCACCCCCTTCCAAACTTGTTATTTGCATTTGTGTACTTATGATAATTTATGTAATATCTGATATTTTTAGTGATTGATGTTTAAAGTAAATAAAATCACCTAAACTCATTTAGTTCTGTGTGTTGGATATACCCAAAGCCCAACATTTCCCCTATTCGTTTAATATAGTTTGTATCAACGTCGTGTGTGTGTTTGAAAACACCGAATCGGTGTGCGCGCAGATGCGAGTCTGGAAAACTGGCAAATAATTGTTTGACCAGGAGAGTGAAAGAGAAGATTGAGAGACACGATTTGTCGTAAATAAGTCTGTCTTTACTCTCCTCCAGCACGCTGTGAAGTAACTATTAAATCTCTACATTTTCTATCACTGAGCTTTCCATCATCATTTTCCACTCTAAACCGGACCACTATTTCTACGACTCTTTTTCTCTCAAAATAAATTTACGACAATATTTGGCCGGCTCGTCCGGGATAATTTTGAGATACATTTGATGCACACATATTTGTGGGCTGGTTCTGGGATCTTGAGCTACATTTGAGGCAATCGCATAGCCGGGTTAAAGATTTAGTTTGGGTCTAACTAGGTAGAGTGTGAATGATTTGTCTTTGTGAATTAGGGAAATAAATAAATAATTACACCCCTAGACAAACGTTCTTTAAGTATTTGGGTTGTCCACACAGCATATTTACAGGTTGTTTTCTCTCCACAGCAGTAGAAAGTACAGATAAACAAATATATTTGCTATTTTATTATCCTCTGGCGGAGATAATTATATTTCTTTCTTTATAAAAGTTGCTGGGATTGCGTGATTGTTTTACAGTCACTAAGGTTTTTGAAGTCAAGAAGAGTTGAGCTTAGCTAAAGACGGATTGTTCTGATTTTTAAAAATTAAGTTAACAACGTCTCATCTCAATAATTGACTTTAGGGACGGAGTTTGTTGTCAGAGATTTAAAATTTAGGGGAAATTTTTTTTCCTTTTAAATTGTTTTAATATAAATTTTTCTCTACTGTTAGTAAAAGTAGATTCTTTTCCAGTGTAACTTACCATTTAGTGGCATAGTCGCTTGCGTTTAGAGCCTTAATTGCCAGATAATAGCAGCGATAAGTTTGCACAGTACAGGTAGGAGGTAACACAGGTAAATTTGTACTTGTGTTTTTTTCTCGTAGCGGTTCAGAGTTCCTCCCTTTCGCGTTTCTTCTTACTAGTTCTCTAGGCATACGTCATCTTATTCTTTAACAATGGCAGAGAGGATAAAGATGAGGTCCATCTTGAGGCTGGAAGCGAAAGAGGCAGGATTAGATGCAGAAGCTGCAAACGCGTTTATTAACCAGGAATTGGAAATATATGACGCGGAGCAACAGAGAGCCGAAGCTGAGAGGAAGGCGGAGCAACAGAGAGCAGAAGCTGAGAGGAAGGAAGAGAAAGAAAGAACAGAGAGGAGAGAAGCCCAGGAGAGGGCAGATAAGAAAGAAGCGGAAGAACGTCTTTTGGAACAGAAGAAAATTGAAGCAGAGATGGAAACTCGCAGAGAGAGAGAGACAAGGAAAGACAGCATCAACTGGCGCTTAAGGCTCTAGAGAGTCGGGGCACCTCTACTTCGACTAACGGAGAGCCGTCTTCGCCCCAGTCTCAATCAATGGACCTCTCCAGTACTCAATCTGCCCAATTAACTGCTATGTCGTTTTCTTTAGAATCTTTTCCTAGCCCTAACGAAAAAATTGACAGCTACCTAGAAAAATTCGAGAGACTCGCGAATCTTTATGGGTTAGAGAGTACCCGCTGGGCGCTCAAACTTTCAACGTCACTGAAAGGCAATGCTTATGACGTGTACACAAAGCTGGGACCGAATCAACATGATTACGACATGTTGAAAAAGGCCTTACTACAGCAGTTTGAGATGACTGCCCGAAAGTTTCTGCAGTTGTTCAGAAACAGCCGAAAAGAGAGCACGGAAACATTTCCACAGTTCTCTTCACGTCTCACGGGTTATCTGACAAAGTGCATTGAATTATCTGACCTACCTCTTTCATATGAGGGACTCCTCGAACTTGTTCTTGTGGAGCAGATAAAATCCACTTTGTCGAATGAAACACGTAGATTTTTGGCTGAACAGGGGGCAGTCAGGCTTGAAGACATACTCAATAAAGCCGAACGCTATAGCAATGCAATGGCCGAACTTCCCAGCACTAAACGTAAACCCACCGATGAGCCATCTCGAAAACAGAATCTAGAGCAGGCATCCTATTCTTCCACTTCCTCTCAACATTATAACCAACGAGATAACAATACCCAGAAACCTCCCCATGAAAAATCGAAATTCTACAAAACCCGATACCCCACCAACAACAATTCTGATCAACCCAACAAGCCTACGTGGCAGCGCGGCCACCAAGGTCAAGGAAAAGGGAAGACCCCTACACCAGGAACGTCTGATCAGGGCAAACAAACCGGTGCAAACCGCATTGGATGTTTGCATACAGCCTCGAAAGGTAGAGTCAATGTCAGTGATTCTCAACCTGAGGGGGACCGACCCTCAACTCGAGGAACTGTAATTTTGAACGGTACCTCCACCACTTGTCTTTTTGACACTGGATTAAGTTTTGATTGTATTGTCGCTAGGCACCTAGTCAAACCCGGTCAGGAGACAGAGGAAACCGTCAAACTTAGTGGAGTTTTCAGGAGTGAGGCACCCAGGACGCTTCCTATCGCACTGGTAGAAATACACTCTGACTTTGTCAGAGGAGTTATTAAAGCGGCCATAATGGATGATCCGATCTACCCAGTTATCCTGGGATGTAGATATGTGTTCATTGGGAGACCTAAGGAGCCGATTGTGGCAGCGGTAACCACAAGAGGGCAAGCCAAGAAGGAGAGGGAGCCTGCGCCAAACTTGTTGCCGAATGAACTGAAGGAGGCGCAACAAAAGGACCCTACTCTGGCGCCCTGCTTTAAAAAACTGCCCATGGCTAAGGACCCCAGACACAACGGAGACATCTTTTCTAAGGATGGTGTATTGTATCGTAGAACGGGCAACCCGGACACGGGGAATAACCAGCTCCTAGTACCGACGCAGTACAGAAACCAGATCTTAGAAATGGGGCACTCTCTTCCCTTTAGCGGACACATGGGACAAAACGCCACTATTCAGCGAATAAAAAACCACTATTGGTGGCCAGGAATGAACTCTGACATTGTCAGGTACGTGAAATCCTGCGCCCAGTGCCAATGGGTAGCACCCAAGCACTTGACACCCCCAGTACCTATGGGGCAAATGCCAATAGTAGGGACTCCATTTGAACGGGTTGCTGTCGACATTATTGGTCCTCTGGAAAAGACCAAAAGAAGGAACAGGTTCATCCTGACCTTAGTTGACACTTGCACTATGTGGGCCGAAGCCGTACCGCTACCATGCACTAATTCCAAGCATGTCGCAGAAGCCCTTGTGCAAATTTTTACACGGTTGGGATTCCCTCAACAAGTTTTGACGGACAATGGATCCCAATTCTGTAGCCTGTTAATGGAGGAGATCTTTAAGATCTTGAGGGCCAAACATATCCACACAAGTCCCTACCATCCGGCCGGAAATGGGCTCGTGGAACGTTTTAACGGTACCCTCACCATGATGTTACGTAAGCTGGGTCAGGAGAAACCGGAAGACTGGGACCAATATATATCGGCTGCCTTATTCGCCTACCGAGAGGTACCCCAAGCGTCTACGGGTTTTGCGCCAGCTACACTTTTATTTGGCAGACCTATTAAGGGGCCACTAGAAGCCTTACTTCGGTCCCTGACAGACCAGAAGGCTGACGAGACAGTCGTCTCTGCAAGCAAGTATGTATCTGAGCTTAAGGAAAGGCTAAAGCTAGGATGGGATCTAGCTACTACCAACCTTAAGAAAGCCCGCGCTAAAATTACTAAAAGATACAACAAAGCTGCAAAAGAGAGAGAACTACAACCAGGGGAGAAAGTCCTATTGCTACTTCCAACCGGAAGCAATAAACTTCGCATCGGATGGCAAGGACCGTTTACCGTCCTTAAAAAGATCTCACGTACCAACTACAAGATCTCCATCAAAGGAAAGGAGAAGGTCTTCCACATAAATCTGCTAAAGAAATATTTGGAAAGACCGGTGCCATCCTCCGAGCATCTCCTGGCTGTCGCCATAGCAATGGAAGACGAGGAAGATGATGATGGTTGCATGGAGTATCCACTGCAACCCACAGAATCCTTTAAAGATGTCAAGTTCGGCGACAATCTCTCACCAGAACAACAAACAGAAACTAGGGCTCTACTAAAACAGTACAGTGCAGTTTTAACGGATGTACCTGGTCGAACAAATCTCATTGAATTTGATATGAAATTAACAAACGAGACCCCTGTTCAAACCAGAGTTTACCCCATCCCGTACGCTAAAGCTGATGCACTTCACGGAGAAATAGACAAGCTGCGTCAGGCAGGAATTATCAGTGAGTCTACATCTCCTTACAGCTCGAGCGTAATGCTGTTGCAGAAGCCCAATAAGGAAGTTCGGCTGTGCATTGATTACAGGTTGCTAAACGCTGTAACGGAATTCCAGCCCGAACCTCTCCAAACTGTTTCTGAGTTGTTCACCAAGCTCAGCAAAGCTAAGATCTTCTCCAAGATTGACCTCAGTAAAGGTTATTATCAAATACCAGTCAAGGAGGAAATTAAACCTTTGTTAGCTTTCAGCACTAGTGAAGGACATTACACATTTAACGTGATGCCGTTCGGTTTGCATAACGCACCAGGAGTGTTCACCAGGATGATGAGGAAGCTTCTAGAACCTTTGCAAAGTCCCCATATCCATAATTTCATGGATGACATCTTAATTGCATCGGAAACCTATGAAGAACATATTGCTACGGTTGCTATGCTCCTCAGGAGACTACAGGAAACGGGTCTCACAGCCAGACCTAGCAAATGTCTCATCGGGTTTGAACAGTTACACTTCCTGGGGCACACTATTTCTCACGGATGCAGTTGGCCTATTAAGAAGAACGTGGAGAAAATAGTGGCAGCAAAAAGACCCCGAACGAAGAAAGACGTACGTTCCTTCATATCGCTATGTGCATACTATCAGAAGTACATCCAGAACTTCAACGGACTGACGGCACCTCTGACTGACCTCACAAAGAAAGGTTGTCCTGATAAGGTCATATGGGATCAAAAGTGCGAACACGCGTATAGCACTTTGAAAGGACAGTTGTCTGCATACCCCATTTTGAGGTTGCCTGACCTCAAGAAACCTTTTGTACTGAGAGTCGACGCGTCAGGTCAGGGCATCGGGTCAACACTGCTTCAAGCCGATGACAGTGACCTGAACATGCTATTTCCAGTTGCCTATGGCAGTCGGAAATTAAATAAAGCGGAACGGAACTACAGCGTAGTTGAAAGGGAATGTCTTGCTCTGATTGACGGTATCAGACGCCATCATGAGTTTCTTTATGGTACATCGTTCACGGTGCAAACAGACCACGCTCCGTTAGCATTTCTTGGTGCCAATAAAGAATTTAACGCTAGGATCATGCGTTGGGCCCTCCTTCTAAGCGTCTATTCTTTCAAAGTGGAATATATTCCGGGAAGACAGAATGTCGGGGCTGATTTTCTGAGTAGAAACTGGTCTACAGAGGAAGAAGAGCAAACTGAAGATACCACTCATCCTAAAATCACCAATCAGGTCACCTCCATTGTCAAAAATGAAAACATGAAAAATGGTTTCATGTCTAAAAGTGGGGACGATTGTGACGTACGTCTAGTTTGACTAGTGAATTTTCCCTGATATGATGGATGATTTAAAGGGACCTTTAGCTTTTCATAACATTAGAACCCCTGAACATTTGTTGTAACTTTTCGTTTGCCAGAACGCATTCCACCGGGACTCATGTAGGATACAGCGACGAGATCAAAGAGACAGACCGAGGGATCTTAGGGGAGACTATCGGCGCTATCAAAGACAGTAGTTTTCCCTGATACGAGACGCAGTTGCTTGCCGCTAATTTCGCGTCTCGGTGTCAATCGAGGAACCGAGCGAACGGGGGGAAAGCGAAACGGGCAGCAGCGAGCGGATACGAAGACCAGGGGGCGGCTTCTTCTCTTGATTTGGCGGTCAGATCCCCAAAAGTTCGTGAGATCAAATAAGTTGTCAAGTTTATCATGTCCCACTCAACTTACATTCCATTTTAGCTAAATAGACCATGAAGAACTAGACACGTTATCACTCGCTGGCCAGACCTTTACAGAAGCACTAGCTTTATTGAAATCTTGTTATAGATTTTCTCCTGGATTTTATATATATTTGCAGTGATTTCTAATTCTGTGCAAAGCGAGTGATCGTAACCTGTGCGATCCCAGCATTAAGAAAGCAATAAAGAAATCAATCTAAGCAAAGCAAAGCATAAACAGTGTGTAGAGTTCCCCTGACGCAGAACTTGTTGAGACTGTGTAAAATTTTTAATCTTTGAGGCGATTCTATGTTTGGAATTCCGCTATCTAACTTATAGCAAAGAAAGCACACCCAAAGACAAATTTAACGCACCATCAAACAACTTAAGTCGTAACGGGAAGAAGAACACTGGCCCGAGCTTTGTTAGTTTACTGACACAGAGAGTTAATTCATAATTTCCTGAACAGTGATGTGACTAGTTTTCTCACTGGACTTAAACCATACCTCACGGATAAAGTGTACCAGCACGCGTAAGAATTTTATTATCCGCGGCATAGTCAAATAGACCACACCATCCTCACCCCGGTATCAGAGACCGTGCCCTCCCATAGAAACTGTTATTAAGAAAAGAGACACAACTACAGATTCATTTTCCAGCGATTACGGGATCCTTTTATGTGCTGACCGCCTACCCGATAATCTGGGGCTAGAACTTGAACAAACACTCATACATTTAGTTGAGGTGTAACTGCTGTTGTGTTATTCTATGGAGTGCAAGATTTTTTCACAATCGGTAAGTGAGAGCAAGATGAGTGAAGGCCTTTGCTAGCGCGTGTATGAATGACAGGAAATTAATTCTTTTGTGTGACCATTTTGTTAACTTGCTTACCTGGTAACATATATCTTTTCTGTATACCCTACATTGTTCCTTTAAGTGGGATAGTTGATAATTTGTTAACTCTGTTTAAAACCACCTCCTTTCCATTTGCTTAGTAAAGGGAAGAACAGCTGGGAAGAACAGGTTTTTTTTTTTCTATCACTTATACCTAACTTGGTAACACCTCTTTCAGAGTAATTAACTTTACTGTTAGGTTAACGTACCCGTGTTTCTGATATTATCTATCTTTGGACTGGGTTTATCTTTGTCTAATAAGCGGGAAGGGCTTAGTCGATACCAATCTTCTTCACCCCTTCCAAACTTGTTATTTGCATTTGTGTACTTATGATAATTTATGTAATATCTGATATTTTTAGTGATTGATGTTTAAAGTAAATAAAATCACCTAAACTCATTTAGTTCTGTGTGTTGGATATACCCAAAGCCCAACATTTCCCCTATTCGTTTAATATAGTTTGTATCAACGTCGTGTGTGTGTTTGAAAACACCGAATCGGTGTGCGCGCAGATGCGAGTCTGGAAAACTGGCAAATAATTTGTCACCGTGGTGGTGAACTCCTAGGACTGGTTGCGGTACCAATTAGAGATATGTCACAGTGCCAGTTCATCTAATATGTGACAGTGTTATCTCTTCTTATTATAGTAAACTAGGTGACTGGGGCAGGCCTAGTTGTCTACCTTCTATTTGTCAATTTGATCCATTGACCCATCTTCCAAGTAAGAGTATATCTTAGTACTGGCCCTCACCGCCAGAGTTATCAATTCCTGGATGATATTCTCTCAAAATTTCCAACCTGAACTCGTTCCATCCCTTCTTATGATGTTACTTAAGTGACAAATTTCGTATAGCAGTTATCCCCTTATGTCTGTTGTTTTGTTACTCAAGCACTCAACAACCCTTTAGAGAGTTAACTCAACTTGAGAAGTGTTCCATCAAAACAAGTGATTTATTTACATCAAAAAATTCCATCATAACAGGATGCATGGGGTACAATTTTCAGGTACAAACATTTCCTAACTGCCACTTGTATGTCCCATTTCCTTCTGGGCACATTCCCATATCTACATATCTATTTATAGCTCTCTGCCTGAGAACATATTCAGTTATGGTTTATACCTATCTTCTGGCCTTAAGGCCTTTCTATTTATTCCGGCTTCTCCCAAGCCTCTCATCAACTCTTTCCTGAGTTGTTTTCCTTCATCTACTAATCCTGTCAATTTTGACTCAATTTAATCAAATACCATCATCTAAAAATTCAATATATGCAAATCAATACATTGGGTACACCTGTTGCGATATCCTCATACTTATACCTGCTAGAGAGCGCATGTTTCATCCTGTAAATACAATCAGCCTTCAATTGCTTACTCATCTTACTTGTAGCAGTCGATGTTGCAAAGTTCATTATACAATAGCCCAACCCGGCTATTAAGTCCCTGTTCTTCTGTAAAATCTCCTCAACTGCCTACTTAGTCTCAGTTTGTTCACCTCATAGTCAATTTTGTAGCTTCAGCTTCATTTCTCATTATTCTGCGCTCCCCTAGTTGAAGCGTCCATAACCTTGTAATACTTCATTTCGACTTCTGAAATAATTCTATTTAATGTCTATCAAAAGTTATGAGTCAAAGGACCTACTTACTCTGGTTGCACAGAATCCTCACAACACTCATATTTCTTACTATCACCTCTAATCTCTAGACCTATTTTTAAAACACAGTTCTGTCTTTCTCCTGTGAATAGATTCTACTACTCTAACTAGGTCTATAGGATTCTTCAGAAGTATTCATTCTGTTTCTCACAGAAATTAAACTTGAGCCTGACAGAACAGACATTCCTGCCACTCTGCGTCCGTAACTAGGACCGCTCCTCCAAAAATGCGACCGCTCGACAGCGCGTCTAAATGCGTTCTCCTCTATAAAATAGTATTCATTCTGCTCCCACAGAAATTAAACTTGAGCCTGGCAGAATACACATTCCTGCCACTCTACGTCCTTAACTAGGACTGCTCCTGCGAAAATGCGTCCGCTCGACAGCGCGTCCAAATGGGTTCTCCTCTATAAAATCATTATCAGCTCATCTGTCCTTGTTTACTGTAAATTCATTGGTTCCTCCTATTCTTCGCTCAGCTGAAATATGTTCACGCTTATCCGCTGTGTAAACAACTCAGTGAAGTGTCATCCGTTGTCCTGGTAAACTTTTCACGTGCATATTTTTTTCCTCTCAACTCACTTAATCATATAAGGGAGGTAA